>JXCR01139851.1:27671-76555 GCA_002079205.1 Phalaenopsis hybrid cultivar | reverse complement strand
ATATATATATATTTGTGTGTGTGTGTGTGTGTGTGTGTATGTCTGTCTGTGTGTCACTCACCATGACTCATTGGTAGTGCAGCCTCGCGTATGTCTCCTGGGGTCACAGGTTCCATTTCTCTTGAGTGCATTTGTCTTGCAATGCGGGATCGAATAATTAGGCACATGAGGGTGATTGAGGACTTGTATCATAGCCTTCGACCCTTCTTTTAACTACATATATATAGATATAGAGAGAGAGAGAGAGAGAGAGAGAGATACATACATACACGCACGGACACCACNATATATATATATATAACTTTAGATGTAAGATATGTAAATACAAGGGAATTGTGCGGTATATATGTATTTATATTTCCCTATAAATTTTTGGAAGACTTATATACATACCGCTTGATTCCCTTTTATTTACATATCTAACACCTAAACTTCAATTTTTACATATATATATATACCACCTTAACAATGCATGAAAAGTTGTATTTTGCTTTTTTAAAGTTAAAATAATGATATTTTTGGGGTGATATGAAAATTTTAGATGGTATAAATGTAAAAAAGTAAAGTTAGGTATTAGATGTATAAATACATAAGAATTTGCTAGGTGGTATGAATGTATATATAATTGATGAGCAGTATTTTTAAAAAAACTTAATTGTCTACAAGGCTAAAAAGATTTATAATCAATTAAAATTATGAATTAAAAAGATAGAATAAAATATATTAAATTATATTCAAATAATGTTTTAATATAAATTATAAGATTTAAATCTCGCCTCAACCATTAACATCCTACTGTTGTATGACTAGGGTTGTTAAAACGACTCTTTGTTCACAAACAGCTCTTGTTCGACTCACTAAGCAAATGAGCCGAACACAGACACATTTTTTTGTGTTCAAAATATAAACGAGTCAAACACGAACAGTATTATTTTTAACGAACCTGATATAATTATGTGCATCATGATCAAACCATTGAAAATGTAAGAAAATTTATACCATAATATAGAATGAGTTTTCAAATAAATAATTATGCTATCATTAAATGAGTATTTATTAGGCTTTTAATAAATTATTTCTTAAATAATAAATGAGAATTTTCACAAATATTAATAAATAAAATGTTAAAGCTTGCTCATTTATATAAAGAGTTAATCTTCTTTTTGAAATTTGTTTGATTATGTAAATAAACAAGCATAAATAAATTTTATATAAATAAATATTGAATTGTTCATCAAATGCACTTATTTGTTTTTTGACAATAATATGATCATATTACAAAAACAACCCTAAACATCTGCTTATTTTTTTTTCTGACTCATTTGATAGCTCTAGTTAGTCAATGTCTTAATCTCTTTTCTCTTAATTTGGGACGTAAAAAAAAAATTCTCAATAAACTCTTTGTGTGATATTGTTGTTGTCATTCTCTACTATCCATAAGTTTGTATAGCCTCCAGAAAGTTCCTCTTTGGGGTCAGTCTTAGAGCTGCACTCTACCCTCCTGAAGCTTCTCTGATCTTCTATTCATGTGGCTAGTCCAAACCTACTAAATGATTATGATTTCATGGCTCAAGAACACTCTCATCAACTAAGATTGTTGCTTCTCCCCCCTTAATGGTATTTCCTTCTAGTAATATATATATATATTTAATTTTCTTGTTTGAACACAATATTCTACAATGGCCATGTCAAACTTTCCAATGTCTCCTATCCAATGGTACATCTTCCATATGAGGATTCCTTACTTGCCTTTTTTATAGTCTCTCTCGATCGACAGTTTTATTCTTCCAAGGGTAGGAACTAGGTCATTTCCATTTGGTTCCAATTAAATCTCTTTAGTTTAGCTTCTACCATTCCTTTAAGATCTTATGTTAAGTATGGGTTGATCTTCCAAGTGGCAATCTCAAGTTGTTTGCAAACATCCCCCTCAAATATTCTTCCAAAAAAACATTTAACTGCTCTATTTATGTCCCCATAATGGCTAACCTACTATGTTGTTACTGGATAATATTACGAATAAATTGATATATTTTTAATCTTTCATTTATTTGTAAATTCTTTGGTAAAAGTCGTATGCTGCATACAATTAGTAGTGCTTTGTTAAAGAGTTACTCTATCTCTTATCGATGAGAATATTTTATTGAATTTTGAATGTATTAATAGATTATTTAGCTATCATCATATGTAGATCTTGCATGTTGATGGATTTTTCATGAAACTTGGCAAATTTTCTTCCTAGTATGATATTTTCTCTAGATACACTCTTTCTACTCTTTTAATTTCATTTTGCACACATGAAGGCTCTTTTTTTGTGAAAAAATTGTGTTTTTAGATTAGCTTCTTTATTTGGTAAATCACTTTGTAGTGACATGTTCATGGGTGCTCTTTCTAGGTCATCCATCATTACAATTATATTGAAAATAGATCTAGAACTAGAAAGTTTTTAAATGTCAACTTATTAGTTGTATGGAGTGTGAACATTATCAAAGAATGATTTTAAAAAGGATTCCTAACATCTACAAACACTAACTTTATATGGGCACAACACATTTATCTGTAGATGTGCTACCAATCAGCTATACAATAATATCAATAATAAGATACCTCCTTAGCATTAACATACCCTAAAGGAGTTCCTAAGACCATGATGGCTTCTTATACCTTTTTATTCTTTCCATCAAAACAAAGTCTTGCATAGAACCAATTTACAACTCAACAATGTCAAGTTGATATTATTGATAAAAAGATGTCAATGTAGCTCTCTTCTATACTTATTAAGCTACTTGTTTCTACTCTTGAAGTTTAAATTATTCTCTCATTAGGCACGCTCTCACAAGGAGTATTAAACTAGATTGACATTTTCTAAATCAATTTGGTTACTTTGCGTTATGACTTTTTATTGAATCAATGCAATAAATAATAAAAGAAATAGGAAAAAAATAAAGATTCTTCGTGGGAAACCCAGTACGAGAAAAAACCACGAGAAGAAGAAGAGAAATCAGTATATCAAATAATATATTACAAGTGGAGCTTGCCATTAACACAGAACATAAGAGGGGTATATAAAGCTTTAGCAAGACCACTTCAAAAAAAAATAACTAAAAAATGTCAATAGAGCAATAGCAAGAGGATTGTAATATAAATGCTATTATAAAATTGATCAAACAGTCGAAATATTCAATCTGTGTGCTTACAGTTTCCATCTAAAACCTCAGTTCGTGTGCTCACAGCTTCTTTCTAAAGCTTCAATTCAGGTATTCATAATTTATTTATGAGACGACAAACATGACTCGTAAGATTCAGGCCACATTTAGCGGTTCTCAGCTAAAAATAATTTTGAAAAAATTATCAGTTCATTTTTTTGATGCTTTGAGATTCGAAAATTGCATCAAAGTGCTTGTTTTATGAGATGGGAAAATAAGTCTCTTAAGGTTCATCTCGTAGCGAACAATTTTTTACGTATTTATATATCTCACACCTAAAATTACGTATCTTTATACGTAACACTTTAGTGTTTTAAAGCTATGCATGAAAATGTGTNTATATATATATATATATATAGGCTCTCTTTAGAAAAGTGGACCGAATCAGCCCGTTTGACCGGTTCGATGTGAATCGGTCGGTCGGTGGCCTTGTTCGAGTTGGCTTAAAAATTGTTCTCGCATGCATCGAATAGGACTAAACCGGTTTGGAACCTACGAATCTGGCTGACTTGACCCCTAAACCGAAAATTATATTTTTAACAATTATGCACCTAATTTTGTGTAATTTATGCCTAAACTCTATTTTTTACATTTATACCACCAAAATTACTCATCACATCTATAACATTACCATTACAAATAAATTCCACTTAAATGCATGCCACCCTATTTTATTTATTTACATATCTAATACCTAAGCTCTACTTTTTTACATTTATACCATCAAAATCATATGTATCATACAAAATATCACTATTTTTATTTTTAAAAGTGAAATACAAGCTTTCTTGCATTAAAAAAAAATGACATGTTAAAATTGAAATTTAAATGTTAGCTATTTAAAATTATAGGAATTGAGTGTTATATAAATCTTATCTATTCTCATTTTTAAATATATTTGATGCGAGCTAGAAAAATCGCGATGGTAGAGTAACAAACTATGGTCTTAGCGTTTTACGAAAGTTCAGCATGCACACAGATGAAAGTAAATTAAACGGCGATGACTCCAGAAATTTTTACATGAAAAACCCGTAAAAGGAAAAACCACAGAGTCTAACCCAGTTGCGGAAATCCACTATTGAATTGATGATTACATAAATCTCTTATCCCACAGACGGGAAAATGATAACTATATTTTTCATATTACAATGTTGACTGATGGTTGGCAGAGGTCGACAACGGTCGACGTTGTCAACGGCGATTGGCGGGGGTTGATGATGGAGTTCGGCGATGGTCGACGACGATCGGCGTTGGTCTTCGGTAGACGGTGATGGTCGACGGCGATTGGCGGGGCTTGATGACGGAGTTCGGCGATGGTNGAATCCATTGACTAGATAGCCAAATCCATTCTTGTTCAAAACCTTTCTATGTCACTTTAATTAGTGCATTATGAACCAATAATGCTACTATTATCTTCTTCATATATTGTACCGTTTGTCTCAACTTGTTAGATGACATCCACGGTATAAGACCCCTCAGGTTGGGGTTTGATTCCCCTCTGGCACAGTTGATCTTAAGAAGGTGATATTTGAATTGTTAGACACATTATGGGTGGCTGGAGGCTCGTATAATGGTGTCTGGCCATTCCTTTTAAACAAATNTATGTTTTCTTCAAATTGTAATTAAAGAAGTGGTTTAACTTTAATGAGAAATCAATTAGATGGTGAAATTAATTAAATGGAGCAAAGCTATCATTTAATCGTGCTTCTTGATTTTAAGTCAACGAATAACTAGGAACCAACTAACCATTTATTTGTGGAAAATAGCAAGAACATTAAAAAGATTTATAGAAAATCATTTAGTTCTGTTTCAAATTATGAATTTTGAGACTAATCAAAATGATACTGTCAGTATTGAAGGATACAAGTTATCGCCATTAATGATGGGTAGTAAGATATAATGATCTTATTATTGGTCAATGATTGACTAAATAATAACACAATATTCAGAATGATGCACATCAGACATTGGCTAATCACAAGCAATAATATCAATTGTTGGTAAATTTCTAATGGTTTTTTATTAAAGGTTATAAAAATCATTTGATTGTTGGTGAAAATTTCAGTCTTTCTTCATATAGGAAGGGAAACACAGGAAGATGGTTATTAGATGCTAGTGGGTAAGGTTTTACATGTTAGTTGTTTATTGTTGTTAAGTGATAATCCATAAGGAGCATTTTAGGCAGTAAAATAATAGGTGGTCAGGTGAATCAATTTCTTGATAACATAAAAAATCAATCAACTAAAAAGATAGTTTATTGAAAATCAACACCTGATAGAAATGAAACATCAATTATTAATAAGCATTAGGTAATGGCTAACATGGATCACTAAAGGTTAGGCAAGGGTAGTGAATCAACTCTGTTGCAAACCAAACGGGATGACAGATTAATCTATCAAGAGTACAGGCACCAAATATCAATGGCTAATAAGAGTTAGACATTGATCACTCATAATAATTAAATGATGACTTAGGAACAACATTAATGGTGAAATGATGGTGTTTAATATGTTTAAAATTGATGAGAAAGAGAGAGATTTAAACAATAAAATTATAAATTTTTAATATATTAAACAGTTTCATAAGGCATAATAACTGATGGCCAAAAGCTTTCCTACTCATCATCCTCAAACTTATAATAATACTCATCACAATTTTAAGGTACATCTACTGAAAACTAGGGCTCTAAACATCTCGAGATTGAGCGAGCCCGCCTTGGCTCGTGTTTGACTCATTTAAAAATTATTTTCTTTTAAATAACAAAGAGAATTTTACATTTATGGTGATTGTTAGAAGATTTATGATACTAATTTAATAAAATAATCCAGTATGTAATTTTGACTACATGGGTCAACTTTTTTATAAAATTGGAGAAGTTGTAGTTACAAACTTGATTAATGTAAATGTACAACAGTAGTTCATTGATAATAGTTGTAACCTGTTTATCAAATATATAGATTTTGGTGTNGCTCGTGTTTGACTCATTTAAAAATTATTTTCTTTTAAATAACAAAGAGAAATTTACATTTATGATGCATGTAAGAAGATTTATGGTGGTAGAGTAATGAAATAATCCATTATGTAATTTTTACTACATGGGTTAACTTTTTTATAAATTTAGAGAAGTTGTAGTTACAAAGTTGATTAATGTAAATGTATAACAATAGTTCATTGATAATAGTCGTAACTTGTTTATAAAATATATAGATTTTCGTGCCGTTGTGAATTGCTATGGAGGCAGTAGTCCGTTATGAATGTTGTAGACGGTGGTTATAGTGTTAGTCGTATAGATCGTTGTTGAAAGTTATGATCGTAGTTGGTCGTGTGAGCCGCTGATGGTTGATTCCACAACATTGGTTGGCCACAAGGGTCATTGTAGGAAGCCATAGGAGTTGTGAACCTCATAAGTCGTAGTGGTGAGCTGTGATGACATTTATAGGCCACATAGTCCGGAGTCAGGGGTTGCACGAGCTTTGAGCCATAGGTTATAATAGTGAGTTTTGATGATGTTTGTAGGTTGTAGGGCCCAGATTCGGGAGCTGCACAAGTTGTATGACACGTAGGCCGTAGTGATGAATTGTGATAGGTTGTAGAGGTGGAAGTCAGAAGTTATACAAGTTATAAGCCATGTAGGTCATAGTTAGTCACATGGGCATGTTGACCACACATTTGTGAGGACCTCTTTTCTTTCTATAGAAGCCTAGGATCTAGCCTTAGAGTTTCCTAGTGGTCTTCTTAGATGCCTAGAGATGGAACTCACCCACATAAAGTTTCAAACCAATTCTACATTCACTTGGAGCTTCATGAGGTTAAACCCAAATCCTCAACTATTGGTTGAGATGATGAATGTTGAAAGTGGTAGAAGCCCAAGTTAAATTCTTATAAGTGGAAGATGCCCTAGGCAACCCATGGAGCCTAGTCCTAGGAATCCCCGTGATGACACTACTTAAGCCCAAACTTAAGATCAAGTCTTGCAACCATAAAAGAAAAATCCATGACTCTCATGATACAAATAATCCCTCATGACACTACAACTCAAATAAGAATTAATTAAAAGTAAATTGCACACAAAACAAACACTAAAAGACAAACAATGCACACTTAACTAAGAGAGCCACCAAGTGTCACCTTTGTCAACCCAACCCAAATCAAACTCAAGGGGAGTTATGGATGACCAAAATTGAGTCAAGCCATTAGGTCCAAACCCTCCCCAAGTAGCTCTAGGTCTTACCATGCCACCTTCATGGCCATTGGAGCTCCTCCATGCTCAATGTATAAAAAGTGGGGAAAGCTTCTTTATCTCTGCCCAAGCCATCGAAACCCCTCTGTAAACCCCTCTGTCCATTCTTTGAGGAGCCACCAGAGCCTCCCATGCATGCTAATACCTCTCATGGCCTCTCATGGAGATTTAAAGCCTCAATCTGGAAGTCAACTAACACATTTAAACTCCTCAAGTTCCCATTAAAACCCATTGCCTCCAACATCAACTTTTCTCCCACGGACCCTAGCAGCCACCTCCCACTATTTCTAAGCCATCTACATAAGCACACAAACCTAATTTCCCCTCTGAAATCCAGGGCTTTTTCCAGCCTTGACATCAACATCACCAGAACACCATTTCAACTCATCTATTAGCTTCACAAGGTCCTAAAACCTCATCCGTAATCAAAACTCTTATTCTCGCACCCTCTAACCTAGCTCAACACCAACACGAGCCACCCTTTGCTCTAGCACATAGCCTTTGACCATTTCATTTTGAAATATATATATATATATATATATATAGATACATATATATACATACATACACATACATACACACATACATACATACACACATACATACATACATACATACATACAGATACATACATACATACACACATACATACATACATACATACATACATACAGATACATACATACATACAGATACATACATACGTACATACGTACATACGTACATACGTACATACATACAGATACATACATACATACATACATACATATACATACATACATACGTACATACGTACATACGTACATACATACAGATACATACATACATACGTACATACGNATCGGCGGTGGTCTTCGGTAGACGGTGATGGTCGACGACGATTAACGGTGGTCGACGACGGAGGTTGGCGGTGGTCAACAACGATCGGCGCTGATGCTGAGTTGCAACTTCTCCTCAAGGTCTTAGGCTCTCTCCCTAGACTTCAGCTTCATCTCATGTGAGAGATCGAGGTCTATTTATAGTGTTCTGGGTGCAATTAATACAGAAATATGAACAATTTTGATCGGACGGTCCGGAGAGCTTCCATTGGTTATACATCGTTTAATGGACATTTGAGTGCTTTAATGATGCCAGATTTGAGTGATATTGGGCTCGTTGGATTCGTCTTATCGAGCTGCTCGATTCGAGTATAAACTTGTCATATTCGACAATCATTTGACATTCCAAATGTGCCAAAAAATTCCTAATTATTGTTTAATGACTTAATCTGGGATTGATTTCACTCGAATTGGACTAGTTTTTATATCATTAGACACGTCTCATCGAGCCAATCAGTTTGACAATAAGTTTTTTGAAATCAGAGCTGAAGATGAAATTTTATTAAGATCTGAATGTTTCTTGTTTAAAATATCGTCTTGGAATCCATGATGGATAATAAAAATTTGTTAGTGAAATATCAATCACTATTGCTAACTTATCAATATAAACAAAAGGATATAAATGTAAAAAAAACAAAATTTATATAAACCTTGTGATATATATGTAAATTTCTATTTTCATTTTTTTTCCCATTTGGCCCTCTCCCTTCCCTATATAAACGAACTCCCAGATCCATTACNTATATATATATATATATAAGGCTCTCTTTAGAAAAGTGGACCGAACCAGCCCATTTGACCGGTTCGATGTGAATCGGTCGGTGGCCTTGTTCGAGCTGGCTTAAAAATTATTCTCGCATGCAACGAATAGGACTAAATCGGTTTGGAACCTACGAATCTGGCTGACTTGACCACTAAACCGGTTTGGAATCTAAATTATGCACCTAATTTTGTGTAATTTTTGCCTAAACTCTATTTTTTACATTTATACCACCAAAATTACTCATATCACATCTATAGCATTACCATTACAAATAAATTCCACTTAAATGCATGCCACCCTATTTTATTTATTTACATATCTAATACCTAAGCTCTACTTTTTTACATTTATACCATTAAAATCATCTGTATCATACAAAATATCACTATTTTTATTTTTAAAAGTGAAATACAAGCTTTCTTGCATGAAAAAAATGACATGTTAAAAATTGAAATTTAAATGTTAGCTATTTAAAATTATAGGAATTGAGTGTTATATAAATCTTATCTATTTTCATTTTTAAATATATTTGATGTGTGCTAGAAAATTTGCGACGATAGAGTAACAAATTATGGTCTTAGCGTTTTACGAAAGTTCAGCGCGCACACAGATGAAAGAAAAACAAACGGTGATGACTCCAAAAGTTTTTACATTAAAAACTCGTAAAAGGAAAAACCACAGAGTCTGGCCCAGTTGCGGAAATCCACTATTGAATTGATGATTACAGAAATCTCTTATCCCAAGACGGGAAAATGATAACTATATTTTTCAGATTGCAATGTTGACTGATGGTTGGCAGAGGTTGACAACGGTCGACATTGTCAACGGTAATTGGCGGTGGTTGATGACGGAGGTCGGTGATGGTCGATGACGATTGGCGGTGCTCTTCGGTGTACGGTGATGGTCGACGACGATTAACGGTGGTCGACGACAGAGGTTGGCGGTGATCAACAACGATCCGCGTTGATGCTGAGTTGCGGCTTCTCCTCAAGGTCTTAGGCTCTCTCCCTAGACTTCAGCTTCATCTCATGTGAGAGATGGGGGTCTATTTATAGTGTTCTGGGTGCAATTAATACAGAAATATGAACAATTTTGATCGGACGGTCCGAAGAGCTTCCATTGGTTATACAACGTTTAATGGACATTTTAGTGCTTTAATGATGTCAGATTTGAGTGATATTGGGCTCGTTAGATTCGTCTTATCGAGCTGCTCGATTCGAGTATAAACTTACAATCATCTGACATTCCAAATGTGTCCAAAAAATTCCTAATTATTGTTTAATGATTTGATATGTGATTGATTTAACTCGAATTGGACTAGTTTTTATATCATCAGACACGTCTCATTGAGCCAATCAGTTTGACTATAAGTTTGTTGAAATAAGAGCTCAAGATGAAATTTTATTAAGATCTGAATGTTTCTTGTTTAAAATATAGTCTCGGGATCCATGGTGGATAATAAAAATTTGTTGGGGAAATATCAATCACTATTACTAACTTATCAATACAACCAAAAGGATATAAATGTAAAAAAAAACAAAATTTATATAAACCGTGTGATATATATGTAAATTTTTATTTTCATTTTTTATCCCATTTGGCCCCTCCCTTCCCTATATAAACGAACTCCCCGATCCATTACCTCCATCGATCGCACCAAAAGAACCCCAAAACCCACTAAACAATGCCACCTCACGAGCTTCCACGCGACTCCAATGGCAGCCACCCCAAAGACCCAGCCGTTAACGGCAACAGTAACGGCAACGGTAGCAACCCCCTACCATTTCTCCCCACCGTCGTCTTCCCCATGACCCTCAAAGTAAGCCCTCCTTCCATTCCTCGCATTTAATCTTCNTATATATATATATATATATATATATATATATATATTTGTTACATGAGAACTCCTAAAAACAAGAATCCTATTCCAAATTTAGTGGGGGACAAAATATTATGTGAAAACCATTTTTATTGTTAATAAAATTAAATTGGATTTACCTTAAATTTTCACATAAAAAAATATTAACTTTTAGGTAATAAATTTAATAAAATTGAATTTTTCTTAATTACCTTAAATCCTGATGTTTGGAGGATTTGTTAAATCTGAATTTATAGAATCTACTTAAATCAATGTCAACATCTTACAAAAAGAACAACGAGCTTCTATCAATTTTATCAATGAACGTATCAAAATTGAGTTGCAATATTCCTCTATGAGAACTATGTCAACCCTAATTTAAAGACACTAAGGAATGTTTTAACATTTTATAAACTTTAGGATTGAAAAAGTCTTATGTAAATTAGCGTTTAAAAGTGCTAAACTAATCTTCAATTATTTAAGTATTGCCATTTTAGTCCCAAAATTCGTAGAAGTGTAAAATAATCTCTGGTTATTTTAAAATTGAGTTCTAACAGTCGTTAAAGTGAACGATTTCAATCCCAATTTCAAAAAGTTGAAATTTTTTTTAACATTTTTATGGTCTCTAGGAATAAAAAACCCTCATGTAAATAGTTAGTAACTTNCTTAAATGACAGTATAAAAAGCCAGTCTTGCAACAGTTTGTATTCCATCCCTCTTGCAATAAATATAAAAATGAAATAAAATTGCGTACTCCTTTAGTAACATAGCCCACATGCAGAGGGACAAAGCAAAACTTTTCTAGCTTGTGTTTCATACTTGGATTTCTCAGATGTTAGCTTTACTTCAAACAATTAAACCATTTGAATTTTAGTTAAAAGTTATTTGTAGTTATAGATGAGTTGAATTAATCAAGTCATTTTTAAGTTGGTGTGTGGTTAAACAATTAACTAAATGATTTAGTAAGATTTGCCTACTAATTTTTCTTATTTTAAAAACCCAAGATTTATCATCTCCATCGCGAGCTTGCAGGATTTCGCAGATTTGATAAATTCAATTTAACGTAAATCTGCATCGTAGCCAAACTCCGCCTAAGAGTGTTTGTTAGCACCCAGGATTTTCGTTTAGATTTAATGTAAATCCAGCCAAACCGGAAAAACAGAGAAGCTAAATCTGGTGCTCCGCTAAATCCAATTTTATCTCCATTCCGTCTCCTTTTCGACATCAATCCGGATTTACTGCATCCAACTATTAAGTGGGCTTAGTGAATTTATCTTAGGAAGAAACAACGTCAAACAGATTTGTGCTGTGAAACATATTTAACTGGATTTAACATTAACAGAACCAAAAACTATTCCTAATTTAACAGCATCTGGATTACTTCATAAATCCAGATTTGTAGGATTTACTAAGTCATATTTAGCTTAAATCCTGATTGCAGGCAAAAAACCCCCATAAGAACAAGAAGAAGAAGAAGAAGAAGAAGNTGAGAACTCCTAAAAACAAGAATCCTATTCCAAATTTAGTGGGGGACAAAATATTATGTGAAAACCATTTTTTATTGTTGATAAAATTAAATTGGATTTACCTTAAATTTTCAAATAAAAAAATATTAACTTTTAAGTAATAAATTTAAAAAAAATCAATTTTTCTTAATTACCTTAAATCCTGATGTTTGGGGGATTTGTTAAATCTGAATTTATAGAATCTACTTAAATGAATGTCAACATCTTACAAAAAGAACAACGAGCTTCTATCAATTTTATCAATGAACGTATCAAAATTGAGTTGTAATATTCCTCTATGAGAACTATGTCAACCCTAATTTAAAGACACTAAGGAATGTTTTAATATTTTATAAACTTTAGGATTGAAAAAGTCTTATGTAAATTAGCGTTTAAAAGTGCTAAACTAATCTTCAATTATTTAAGTATGGCCATTTTAGTCCCAAAATTCGTAGAAGTGTAAAATAATCTCTGATTATTTTAAAATTGAGTTCTAACAGTCGTCAAAGTGAACGATTTCAATCCCAATTTCAAAAAGTTGAAAATTTTTTTAACATTTTTATGATCTCTAGGAATAAAAAACCCTCATGTAAATAGTTAGTAACTTTTTTGGCATTTTATCCTTACCTTTTATCATACAATATGATCAAAAAAAATTCTTGAACAAGCAATTGAAGTGCAGCAACATATAAATCAGGATAAGATTTTTCATTAAGGGTCTGTTTGTTACAGTTGCAACTTATTAAAAAGTAGTTGTGAAACTACTAAAAATAATCTGATGTTTAAAAATCGGTGGTGGTTATTACAAAAATTTTTTTTGAAAAATTCATTTTGTAGCTAGAAATCTGTTTTGATGCAATAATCTTGAAAAAGTCGTCAAAACACTGTTTAATCAAACAAGCNTTATTAAAAAGTAGTTGTGAAACTACTAAAAATAATCTGATGTTTAAAAATCGGTGGTGGTTATTACAAAAAAGTTTTTCGAAAAATTCATTTTGTAGCTAGAAAGCTGTTTTGATGCAATAATCTTGAAAAAGTCGTCAAAACACTGTTTAATCAAACAAGTAAAATTGCGGTGCGGCGCTGCACCGTCACCGCATCGCCGCCTCAATCGGGTTAAGCTACTCTACTAAACACTTATTTTATGTTACAAATTTTATTCTTTAATTCTGAATTATTATATTAATAGCTTACCATTCAAAAAATTAAAGAACTTGTTTTTTTTTTTTAATTTCAAGATTATTGCATTAACCTCATAATAAATATAACAATTAAATGACTCATAAATATTATATTAGCTTAACTCGACCTCAATTCCATTNTTTATTCTTTAATTCTGAATTATTATATTAATAGCTTACCATTCAAAAAATTAAAGAACTTGTTTTTTTTTTAATTTCAAGATTATTGCATTAACCTCATAATAAATATAACAATTAAATGTCTCATAAATATTATATTAGCTTAACTCGACCTCAATTCCATAATTAAACTGGCCTAACGCATCCAGTAAATTAACTCTAAACACCTTCCCCATCAACACAACATAAAGCTGTCATCTTTCTCTGAAACAGGGATCTCGCCGGACTCCAAGCTCGAGCTCGACAAATCCAACTCCGACGACGGCGAGCGCGGCGCCGTCAGAGATCAACTCATATCATCCTATGATCACATCATCGCCTCAAAGCTTAAATCAGAGCTCTTCAACTNCGACAAATCCAACTCCGACGACGGCGAGCGCGGCGCCGTCAGAGATCAGCTCATATCATCCTATGATCACATCATCGCCTCAAAGCTAAAATCAGAGCTCTTTAACGCCGAAACCATCAGCTGCATCACCCATAACCCACTCTCAGGCGTCCGAAAACCTGCCAAAGAAGATCAATGGACCACANCGACAAATCCAACTCCGACGACGGCGAGCGCGGCGCCGTCAGAGATCAGCTCATATCATCCTATGATCACATAATCGCCTCAAAACTAAAATCAGAGCTCTTCAACGCCGAAACCCTCAGTTGCATCACCCATAACCCACTCTCAGGCGTCAGAAAACCTGCCAAAGAAGATCAATGGACCACGACCTGGTTCGAACAGTTCATCGTCCTTCTCCGCCGCAGCCTCAAGGAACGCCGCCATGAAGCCTTCAACAAGCTCCGCATCTTCCAAGTCCTCAGCGTCGCCACTCTCGCCGGCCTCCTCTGGTGGCAAACCCCTCCTTCTCATCTCCAAGACAAAGTATCCACTCACTCTGTTCCCCCCTTTCTTCTTCTTCCTCTCAAAACCGTTAACAAAAATGAAAAAAGCTAACACCTTTAACTTTTGNCCGCATCTTCCAAGTCCTCAGCGTCGCCACTCTCGCCGGCCTCCTCTGGTGGCAAACCCCTCCTTCTCATCTACAAGACAAAGTATCCACTCACTCTGTTCCCCCCTTTCTTCTTCTTCCTCTCAAAACCGCTAACAAAAATGAAAAAGCTAACACCTTTAACTTTTAACTTCAACCAGACGGCTCTCATCTTCTTCTTCTCTGTTTTCTGGGGCTTCTTCCCTCTCTACAACGCCGTCTTCACCTTCCCGCAAGAACGCCCTATGCTGCTCAAAGAGAGAGCTTCAGGGATGTACAGGCTGTCGTCGTACTTCATGGCCCGAACCGCCGGCGATCTCNCGCCGGCCTCCTCTGGTGGCAAACCCCTCCTTCTCATCTCCAAGACAAAGTATCCACTCACTCTGTTCCCCCTTTTCTTCTTCCTCTCAAAACCGCTAACAAAAATGAAAAAAGCTAACACCTTTAACTTTTGGCTTCAACCAGACGGCTCTCATCTTCTTCTTCTCTGTTTTCTGGGGCTTCTTCCCTCTTTACAACGCCGTCTTCACTTTCCCGCAAGAACGTNCAACCAGACGGCTCTCATCTTCTTCTTCTCTGTTTTCTGGGGCTTCTTCCCTCTCTACAACGCCGTCTTCACTTTCCCGCAAGAACGCCCTATGCTGCTCAAAGAGAGAGCTTCAGGAATGTACAGGCTGTCGTCGTACTTCATGGCCCGAACCGCCGGCGATCTACCAATGGAGCTCGCTCTTCCGACAGCCTTCACCTTTATCATATACTGGATGGGTGGGCTCGACCCGAGACCTTCCACCTTCCTCCTCTCCCTCCTCATCGTCCTCTACAGTGTACTCGTAGCCCAGAGCCTCGGTTTAGCCTTTGGTGCCATTCTCATGGAGGTGAAGCAGGCGACCACACTCGCTTCGGTCACAACTCTAACTTTTCTCATCGCCGGCGGGTACTATGTTCAGCATATCCCGCCATTTATACTCTGGCTANCGTAGCCCAGAGCCTCGGTTTAGCCTTTGGTGCCATTCTCATGGAGGTGAAGCAGGCGACCACACTCGCTTCAGTCACAACTCTAACTTTTCTCATCGCCGGCGGGTACTATGTTCAGCATATTCCCCCATTTATACTCTGGCTCAAGTACCTCAGCTACAGTTTCTACTGCTACAAGCTTCTGGTTGGAGTCCAGTTCAGGTCCCATGATACCTACGAGTGCTCCAATGGGGTGAGGTGTTCTGTGCTGGAATTCCCCGCCATTAAATCAGTGGGATTAGATGCTTTATGGGTGGATGTGCTCATCATGGGATTCATGCTTGTTGGTTATCGTTTCATTGCTTACTGGGCGCTTCATAGACTGCAACGACCCAGATAGGAAGAAACAGGGCAGGAGCTCCACTTTTCAGATAAAAAAAATGATAATAATACTAAGCGTAAAACACATGAATTTGGCTCTGGTAAATATGTAATAATACAGAAGCCAATTTTACAGGTGTTTTAATTTACTCTGTTAATGATAATTAATCTCCTCTCCTCTGCTATAGAAAGCTGCAGCAGCATACAGGATAAAGAGAGTTNATCGTTTCATTGCTTACTGGGCGCTTCATAGACTGCAGAGACCCAGATAGGAAGAAACAGGGCAGGAGCTCCCCTTTTCAGATAAAAAAAATGATAATAATATTAAGCGTAAAACACATGAATTTGGTTCTGGTAAACATGAAATAATACAGAAGCCAATTTTACAGGTGTTTTAATTTACTATGTTAATCATAATTAATCTCCTCTCCTCTGTTATAGAAAGCTGCTGCAGCATACAGGAGAAAGAGAGTCTCTTGTTGCCTTCAGATTAGGAGATTATATATATAACACTTCTGCAGAGATTTAGCAGAAGATTTTAGAGGAAATCATACACAGGAATGTAATTAGAATATGCTGGTTTTATAAATAAATTTCAGCTACTTTCATGTCTATGTAGGGGCCAAGAGATGTGACCGATCCAAGAAATATTACGTGAGAACAAGTTAGGTGCTGATTTGATAGTATTATGATAGTATCTGATGATATTATTACAAAANAATATGCTGGTTTTATAAATAAATTTCAGCTACTTTCATGTCTATGTAGGGGCCAAGAGATGTGACCGATCCCAGAAATATTACGTGGGAACAAGTTAGGTGCGGATTTAATAGTATTATGATAGTATTCTGATGATATTATAGATCAGATCTTGAGATTGGATGCAGATTTGCCATGATGAGGAAGAAGAATGTTATAAAGTTGCAGGAAGGTGGGAATGTTTTGAGAAAATTGATTGTTTGAGATGCCCTGAGTCAAGATAATGAGAATATATAATGTCTTTTTCTGCCTCTGTTTTTGCAATTATTTTTGTCTGCATGTTTTTCCATGATGGAAGAGTTTTTGGCTATTACATACATACCACACAATTCTCATGTATTTACATATTAAAGTGTACATACACTTTAACTTTAACATTTATACCACAAATCTTTCATGCAAAGTAAGATCCTTTCATGCATGGATGAGATGGTATGCATGTAAAAATTGAAATTTAGGTGCTAGATATGTAAATACATAGGAGTTGAGTGGTATATATACAAATTCCCCTAATAATAATATCCTGGAATGCCAGTGAATAGCCAAAACAAGCATCCATTTGCCTGGTCCCAAAAGCTTTTCGATTTGACCATCTACAAATAATAAATTACAAAATTCTACCGTCTGCCACGTGTCCTTGCAGCTCAACCTCAGGTTCAAGCTAACTTCTAGAAAGATCTAGAAAGAATCGAGAAGGGAATTTAAGAACACTTGATAGAAGAATAGAAGTTTCGAGAATCTTAAAATATGCTGGTTCCTATTGCTGGAAGGCCTGCTGGCATATTACTATATGCAGCAAATTACGATATGCTTTCATACTTTCACACTTGATATTAAAGTAAATATATAAAAGAAGATTAGGAAGATTTGCATACAGACCACTCAATTCCTATGTATTTACATATCAAACGCATAAACTTCAAATTATTGACTTCTTATAAAGATGTTCGAGAAAAACTTTGGTGCTAGCTCTGACGTGCTGTAAGCAGCGTATATTTTTGTTACCGGTGGTTGATTGTGCCAAGCGATTTTGATGCCGTCATGTCAATTCGGGTGAAAACACTCCTAACCCATTCGTAGAGCCGTGTGTTGTTAGTGATTCGACGCAAGTTCCGTTGGTGAGCTGTATTGTTAATGATTTATGTGTATTTTATTAAGTGTCCAAATAATTGAAAAACCAAATGTAATTAGCGTGTCAACAAATTTAAAGAGGTGTAGATGAATAAATTATGGAGTATAAATTAAGAAAAGTTTTTATAACTCATTGATGGTAAGAACATGCATAAACTAGTGTCGTTGCTTGTTATGTGAAATAGATATTGCTCATGCAAAAGATAGACCCATTAATATGTAACATGTTTTGATCATACTGATTATAGTCTTTGTTATAACACCTGATACATAACATAACATCTCTATAATAAATGCTTGTATATTTAGCTAGCCAAACCGGTGAGTCTATAGAGTGAAAGCTCTCTTGAGGGTTATTGTACTCTAGAAGGTGGATGAATATCCTTTTCTTGTTCAAGGTATTACAAATGATCCAAGGAGCTCCTCAAAGTTTCTCCATCAACCACGTAGAATGAAGCTCTTCTTCCAAGGGGAGACTGTGAGCTCACCAGAGTTGCACTTCTGCCAAGCTAGGATGAAGCTTTGCTTGTCGCACTCCCCGAAAAGTTCGCCAGAGTATTTTGAGTCGCCGGAGGAGAGAAAGAAGGGTGAAAGAGAGGAAGAAAATGAAGGACATGGGCTCTCTTGGATTTCTCTTCTTATCACCGCAATCCAAAAAAAAAAAAATTTAAAAAAAGTTGAAAGTGAGACCCATTGAAATATATCTTTGCACTGATCGATGGTAGAGATCGGACACCGCATGCAACGGTGTCCGTATTGAATAATTGTTCCTCTTCTTGAGGGATATGAAGGAGCCAACTAAAAATGAAGTGGAGAATTTTTTATGGTATGACTCATATACCATATAAGGACAGATGTTGGAACGAAGCGGAGCAGAGTGAAGCTAAGCGAAATAATCTGTCCAAATCGGGAAGTTACGTTATGTGGATTGGGGGTGCTGGGTCAACGCCCCGCTATACGGTACAAAGAAAATTTAGGAATTACATATTGTACTGTAGGGTTTACTTTAGGATTATAAATAGACATGTTTGTAATTCTAGGTCTTTGAAAGAGCTGAATCTTGTATTCTGTATTATTTTCTGAATATTGAAAAGGAAGTCGTCGCTCTGCTCCCGAGGATGTAGGCATCTTTGCCGAACCTCATTAAATATCTGTGTTCTTCTGGATTTTTGTCGTTCTTGTTTTTCTTCGCCCTAATTTCTCAACAAGTGGTATCAAAGCCAGGTTCAAGGGGAAGAAAATTTTTGCCGGCGCAGGAACAAATAAGTTTTTGGCAGAGGAGTTCGGCGGATAGGGCGTCCGATTCATCGTAGTTCGAAGTTCCCAGGAAGAAGATCCTCAAAAGTTCGGTGTGAATAGACAAGTTTTGCGCAATTTCGCAGGGAGGATTGCGACCAAGCCGATAGACTCGCGACATTCAAAGAGCAGGAGTCGCGATACAGATTCAACAAGGAAGGTGTGAGTTCGCGTAAATGAAATTCTTTGCAAGCGGGACGACCAAACCAGGCGAGGAGTTTGCCGAGAAGGAGTTCGACAATTTGCGCTCACCATAGATTCAACGCAGGAACAGCATGGTGAATTGCGGCCAGGGACAGGCGAAGGATGGCGGAGGAGGAATGGGAATCAGAAGGGAATCTTCAGGAATATTCCCTCACAAAATTTCCTTGGCGAAATTTCCTTGCGCTAAATTTCCTTTGCTGGGAGGCAATTTGATTCCCTTGCTTGACACGAGAGAGGAGGAAGGGAAGCTAGGCTGCAGAGAAGAAAATTTGGGAGGATTTTCTAAATTTCCTTTGTTTAATCTTGGCGGAAGCGGAAAATGGAAGTTCAGAGGAAATTCTGGAAGGAAAGCAGAGCGGAGTAATTGGAAAGTGATTTTCTTTTCTTTAATGGAGCTGCGGAATATTCCTTCGGCGGATCTTTGCTGGAGTCACGGTGGCTTAATTAAGGAGGATCTTTACTGGAGGCTAAATTAAGGCTTAATTAAGTTATTTTCCTTCGGTGGATTTTCTTTGTTGAATCTGCGGGGGTGAGATTTCTTTTGCTGGAGGTTGAAGAAAGGAAAATATTTGAAATTCAGTTAATTAAATGAAATATTTAAATAAAGGAATATTTCAATTCTTTTTTGGGAAGAGTTTGTTGCTTATCTGGGAAACTTAATTAAGGGAAAATTATTTTTCTTGTAAACTTAATTAAGAAAAACTTAATTAATGTATTATTTAAAAGAATTTGTGGCAGAATCAAAGTTCAATTTATGACTCAACAAGGAATCTTGCAGAAAAGAAAATTTGAAAGTTTTTTCTGAATTTCCTTGGTTGGAGAAAGGAAATCTTGGCTACGACGCAGAAGAATATAAAATTTTGTGGATTGTTTGCAAGGCAGACAGGCTCGCGGGAACGAACAGGTGCGAAGCTGTTCGGATAAAGGGCTGCGGCAGTTCGACGAGTTATGCTTCGGGGAGTTTGCGATAGAGGCGGCGTCGCGACTTCGAGGCGCGACAGTTCATGAACCTTCGCGGCATTAGGCGAGGTGGAGTTAGCGAACAAGAGTTCGCGTGCAGTTACCGCGAACAAGAGCTTTTGTGAACAGAGGAGTTTGGTGGTGTTCGATCAGCGGAGTTTGCAAATTTTTCGCAGGAGGAGTTGCGACAAGTAGAGTTTGTGACAGGTGGAGTTCGGTAGGGCGCTGGCGAGCGAGCAGACGCGATTATTCGCGAACAGTGTTTTTGCGGAGGTATTTCGCGAAGGGTTTCACTCACGGGACAACAGTTTAGCTGAGGTGCTGGTGCGAACAGGAAAAGTGCTTCAACCCACATTTGTGCATAAGAAACTTCATGATATTTTTCTCCTATGAGGTTGGATATCCTCGAGGTGGAGATTTTATCCTATGAAGCTGGAAGTTCGCAAGGTGGAGATATTTCTCCTAAGGGGCTGGATATTTGCAAGGTGGAGATTTTCTCCTAAAGTGCAGGATATTCGCAATGTGGAGATTTTTCTCCTAAGGGATTGAATATTTGCAAGGTGGAGATTTTCTCCTAAATGGCTGGATATTCGCCAAGGTGGAGAATTGTTAGGTATGACTCATAATACCATAATTTGGAGTCTCTTGAAATGAAAAGATGTCTCTTGGAATTAAAGAGGTGTGTCTCTTGGAATTTAGTGGGTTGAGATCAGCGTGGGCGCAGCAGAAGCATGGTGGCCCAACCCACATTGGTGCAGGTGTAACTCCCAAGAATCTTTTCTCCTAAGGGGCTGAATATTCGTCAAGGTGGAGATTTTTTATGGTATGACTCATATACCATATAGGGACAAATGTTGGAACGAAGCGGAGCAGAGTGGAGCGAAGCGAAAAAATATGTCCAAATCGGGAAGTTACGTTATGTGGATTGGGGGTGCTGGGTCAACGCCCCGCTATACGGTACAAGAAAAATTTGGTAATTACATATTATACTGTAGGGTTTACTCTAGGATTATAAATAGACCTGTTTGTAATTCTAGATCTTTGAGAGAGCTGAATCTTGTATTCTGTATTATTTTCTAAATATTGAAAATGAAGTCGTCGCTCTGCTCCCGAGGATGTAGGCATCTTCGCCGAACCTCGTTAAATATCTATGTTTTTCTGGATTTGTGTCGTTCTTGTTTTCTTCGCCCTAATTTCTCAACAAGATCCCTTAAGAATGAGGAGAGGACGAAGCTTAAAATCAGCTCACTCGAGAAAATCCTGAACACTTCCCTTGACTCAACCAAAAAGGGGCTAATGATGGGTACTTAAAACCACCAAAAGTGGCATGATGGCTCATTTTTCCTTACCTCCAAGCAAATCCTCCAATGTCCATTGTAATCTTTGCAATTATGGTTTCCTAAGGAGGTGTGTCAGGGTCAAATCAGATCGAAAGACGAACTCTTTTGTGATCTGGAAATGGGTCGGTGCTTAGGCGTCACCTAGGTGGCGCCCACTTTCCAATCTCTCGGGAGAATGACTGTTTGAGTTGTTTTGGGCGCCTAGGCACACGAGACTAGCGCCTAGGCACCAAAAACTAGAGCCAGCCTTCCAAGGGCTCGGTCTTGACCATCCGACAAGGCATTTTGGGTGCCTAGACACCCGGGGCTAGCGCCTACGCACCGGTCTAGCTGCAAACATCCTGATTTACGTCGAGAGCATCTTACTGAGGATTTTCTCGATCTGAAGGCTATGAGAAACGACGTTTGAGTAACCTATGATCCCCTAACCTCAAAAAAGAGTGTTTTGCTCGTCCAATGATCAAGGAATTTGTCGTCGACAAGCTCTCCATACTACATCCCGGGTAGAGCGTTCGAGTAAGCTAATTTTTTGGTAGTGTGCGCTGACTGATTCAATGAGCCGTGAATGTTTTGAGTAGGCTACTCAATGACGGATTATCCCGGGTAAGGACGGATCGTCGCAGACCCTAGTTTCACTCACCGAACTCATACGAGAGATCTCTGATGGATGACTCGAGCTACAAAATGCTATGAATGAGCCGTGAATCATCCCGACCTAGTCATATGAGCATCCTACACACATATCATTAAAAATTGACGCCAACACTTTCAAAAAACTAGATAGTGGATATTAACATTTTGGCTTTTAGATATGATTTTGAGGGTTTCCATAAATTTTGGAATTTGACTGGGAATTCAAAAAAATTATGAAAGGATATGCTAAATTTATAAATAGTAATATTTTGAGTACCCTTGTTCACTGTCCGACCGGCTTTCTCCAACCTAGGTTTCAACGAACTCGCAGTGGGGGCTTGGAAGCCATGCTTAGGGTATTCAGAGGTGCAAGGCCTCTCACGGCGGCGGCTAAGTCTCAGGCGAACGCCGCGGCTCCGGGTTCGAGGTCGGCGGGGGAACCTAAGGGGATATTGAAGCCGTTGCCTGTGTCGGCGGCTATGCGGAAGTTCATCGGACAGCCGGAGATCTCACGCGCTGAGGCCGTCAAGAAGGTGTGGGACTACATCAAGCTCCACCAGCTCCAGGTTTATTTCCAATGCTCGTTGCTTTGATGTGTATTTTGTTGGTGTTGTTGATTGATAGTGAGATAATGGTTGTTGAGTTGCTGAGTGTTCTTGTGCGGTTCATGGGTTGATGGATTGAGCTCTGGCGCGTGCTTTTTATACTGGATTTTATGGTTGAAGTAGATGTAGAGTGAATCTGATGTGGTGATTGGGTTATCTTTTTGGGCGAACCAGTTTAGTGCATTTAGCTTTGCCTTTCTGCTCATTTGAGTTTGGGGAAACTTTGGCAGTGATGGTTTCATTTATGTTTGTTACGAAGTCTCTGTTTTTTCTCCTGATCGATAATTTTGAGCTTGCTGTCTTCATTTTTGCAGTAGGAGTTCATGTTGCGGTTTCTATGAAGTTAAATTTTTTTGGATCACTGAAGGTATTCACTGTATTTGGTTTCTTTGAGGACAATATTTAAATTTGCTTTAGGCCTCATTTGTTTGCTTCAGTTTAGAAACTAGTTTTGAAATATGATGAATTTTTCAGAGTCCATTATATGGTTGGATTTAGATTGAAATCAGCACTAATTTTGAAATATCAAGTCGCCTTTAAAATCCCACAAAAGAAGTGTGGTTCACTTTTACACTCAAAATGAATGAAATCAAAATTATTTCTTTCTAAGGCGATCATGTACAAACATTTAAATGGGCCTTAAACTTATGTTAGGGAGCGAACTAATGGTTGTTTGGAGTTGGGCTGCATGAATTAGTAGTCATGGTCATTTTCAACTCAAGCTTAAGTCTATAGTGAGGGTTAACACATGATAATTTTATATTAACTATTCAAATTGAGAGTAAACCCCAAGTCTTATATGCTTTAATAGTGTTTCTCTTTCATAAAAGCACTGCACATTGGCCATCTTTCCTCAACTAGAAACTTATCATGTATCATGCATGAATGCTTCACATGGCCACCTGAAGGCAACTTGGGAGTTGCCCTTTGTTGAACTTTGCTTAACCGCGGTAAAATCTTCGAAGACCCATGAGAACTATAAATAGCTTGAAGCATTCAATCACAATCAAGACATAAAATTTGATACCATTTAATATGGAGTGAATCAAAGGGGAACAGTATTGTTTTAGATACACCAGTGATCAAAGTGATTTTCAACTCCAAGCTTAAGCTTATTGGTTAAGGTCGACTTCTTAGTATTATTACACTAATATGTTTTCCAATAAATAATGTGTGAATAAATCCAAAGCCTCATGAGCCTAGCACAGAGCTAAGAATTATTTTTCTATAAAATTAATTTAATTTTTAAATTTTTTGAAGAAGGGGTCACAAATTGAATGTTTAATTTTAGCACACACAGACACAGATGCACGCATTTATGTTCTTAAAGTCCACCCTTGCCAATTGTTATGTCTGTACAACGTATTTGTTTAGTTAATGAGGATTTAGATTCATAGCATTTAAATCTATTGTGTTTACACATTTAACGCTTAAACTTCTCTATTTACATAATATTACACTCAATTAATGAAGTTAACGAAGTTGCAAGGATCCTGCCATACTCAAGGAAGTTACAATGAACTTCTCACTAAGAAAGATGCCCACACGCAACTCTTGCAAACTCCGTAGTTCTCTTGCACTTTTTTCCTTTTTGCTCTCTCTTTCCTTCTTAATCTTCTCTCTCTCGCAATCTTTCCCACAAACCATCAAAGACAAAAGAAACAACAAAGTTGTCATTGGAGCTCATTTTCGAAGGTATCAGACAGATCGATGGTATGTAAAGGAGAAGTTGAAATATGAGCTTCCTATTAAAGGAATTGATGGAATCATTACAAATGAAATAAAAGAAGAGTTTCTAAAATGTGTTGTTCCGCCCAACCCAAACTTAAGCCACCATTTTATGTCAATTGCATTGATGGCAATTCTCCTTTCTATTGGTGATGGGGATGCCACTAAGAGGATTAAGACGGTTTTATTTTTTATATTATTTAAATATTGGAGTGATGGGTGTTTAAATAGTGAACTTTTGGTGTGAAATGTGTAATAGTGTTTGAGTGTTTTGTATAGAATCCTCATTCTTCTTATGCAAACTAATCACAATTCATGTTGGCTTCTATTTATGAATGAACCATTTAATAACCACAAAATTTAATATTAGCAAGTTTTGCTTGTGTCTGCTGATAAATAAATTATCGCATCTTGAATTTTCAATTTTGTTATGCTGAAATTGGCTCAATTGGTACAGTGCTTGATGTGATCATTTTTAGCTTATGCAATCGCCATGTTAAAATTTTTTTTCAACTTTTAAATCTTTTGGCTGAAATTTTTTTTGATTTTACTTTGAGATTAGTTCAAATTCAAGAAATATAATTTCTTGCTTTCTTTTGTATATTCAAGTTTGTAGATTATTATGTGGGTTTATAGCTCTTTCTTTTAGTGAAATTTCTGAATTTCAATGTTATTGGCAATGATTTGTGCAATTTGCGGCTGGTGAGTTGGTCTATCAAAATATGACATATAGATAGCACGATGTTTTCCCTGTTTCTAGCAAATCATGATAGCTTATAATATGCTTTTTAATATTATTTAATTATTATTGCTTATTCGTAGTCAATTTCAATTTTTAGTTTAGTAGATGAGCTTATTAATTACCATTACATGCATGCATCTAAAGATCTAAACTGTCATTTAAATTCCAAACCTATGTTTATAAATGCTATAATTGTCTAACTTGACCATGCTATTTAGAACCGGGAGATGCAGTATATCCAACTAGCTTAACCCCCGTTGTCTTTGTGGATGATTTACATACATACCACTAAATTCCTATGTATGTACATATCTAACACCTAACCTTTAATTTTTACATACATAGCACCTCACCTATGCATGAAAAAAGATGAATTTCACTTTTAGAAGTTAAAATGGTGGGATGTGATATGGAAAGATTTGGGTGGTCTAAATGTAGAAGGCTAAGTTTAGGTATTAGATATGTAAGACAGGATTTTGGGGATATGTATGTAAATATCCCTACACTTTTTCTGATCTCTAACTTTTAAAACAAATTAGTACTTCTTATTTTCTGTTCTGAATTATATTATTTTGTTTTTATATCCAATTTATCGTGCCCTTCCGCTCGTTTTAGTTCATGGATTGCTTTAACTTTCAAACTAATCTTTTTTATCAGATGAGAAGGATTTTACTTGTTGAAACTTTACAATATTTTGTTTGCTAGACATTCCACACAATTCTATGTATTTTAAATATCTTACACATGCATTTTTATATTTACATATACGCTTTAGCATCCTAATCTCATCTAAACTAAGACATGAAAAGTTTGTACTTCACTTTAGAATTTTAGTAGTTGTTGTATTTTTAATGTGATGTTAAAAATTTCAGTATCATCTATGGATATCTATATTCTTAAGAATTGTGTGGTATTTATATAAATCCCCTTTTCTTACTTCTTATCTCATAAATTGTTGGCTTTCTATAGTCATTGTATGTCCACTTTTCATTAATAAAAAACTTGACCATTTCTGCAAAAGTTGCCTCTTGCAATGCAAAAGAAATATCTTTTTTGTTTTACAAATATATTCTTCTATTTAACTATGATGCATTGGCCATTGCAGAACCCATCAAATAAGAAGGAGATAATCTGTGATGAGAAGCTGAAGATAATATTCGAAGGAAAGGACAAAATAGGAATGATGGAAATTGCAAAGTTGCTCTCTCCCCACTTCCTGAAATCCAAATGATCCCCCATAGAATTTAACTTGGCTATTTTCAGGCGACTAAACTCTTGCCTTTTACATGCAGCAAAGGAAGACTGGCTCTTGATTTAGATTAGGCATAGTTTAAATTTACAGCCATTCAATGCAAATTTGGTTTTTTACCTGTTTTGTACAAATTCTGATGTGACTTCTTTCTGTATTTTGCTTGGTTTTTGAAGCACAAACTTCATTTTTTGAATTTGTTTTCATGTGGTTTTGATCTTTTCTCAGGATTAGGAAAAAAACATTACATGCGGATGGCTACATTTAGGGTGTACTCAGGGTGTATTCCCAGTGTATTGGGGGTGTACATCCCTCATTACCACATGTAACATTAAGGTTGTTTATGTTCATGTTAGATCATCAGCTCAATTTTAATTTGTTTCGATGGCAAATCAAGTCCACACCCTTCGAACCCCTCCTAAGAGAAAAAAATATTACGTGTGGATATCGTATGTGCCGATGTGTGTAATGGGGTGTATACAACTAATCCACATGTATGGATTAATGTTTTGTCCTCTTAAGAAGTGTTTGATGTTTTTTTATATTATTTTATGTGGGTAATATAATGCAATATAAATATAAAATTTTATATGAATCCCCTTTATTCTTATTTTTAAATTAGTATATATATATATATATATATATATATCTAAGACTATTCACAAGTTGTGGTTACTAGCAATTGTGTTGTACCATTTTTAACCATTTAAAAATTGAAATACACATTTTAATGTGTAGGTAAAATGATGTGTGTGTAAAAATTTGATTGGTATGGATGGGAAATCTTCCTATATTTAATTTGCTTTGCATTCTTATTATACTTGAATCCTAAATAGTAACTAAATCTTGTATTGGTTTTATAATTATGATTAGTAGATATGCAATGTTAACTTAAATATAAGACATATATGCTCATTCAATATTGGGTATGTTGTCACTTTACATAAAATTCAATCATTTATTCTTATCTAATGTAGGTGCTTCAATTACTTAGTACATAATTCTTATATATTTATGTATCTCAGATGTTTGGTAATGGATTTAGAGCGGGACATATGATCATTTTGGACAAAATAAAGCCACAGATTTGATAAATTCAAATTTTATGGATTTTTGCTACAAATATTGCAAATCGACGGATTTATAAGATTTATGGGACAAAGCTATTGGATGTAGGTAGAACTTCCCAAACAGTTTTAATTTATTTATAGGATTTCATTGCCATACAACTTTCGGGATTTAACCATCTTAGGATTTAGTAAGTCTTTATTTACGAGATTCGCTAAATCATCCGTTGCCAGACAATCTTTAGTACTCAAATTTTTAATAACACATTAAAAAATAAAATGCTATATGTAAATATAAAAGTTTACATTTGTGATATTTTTGAGCAACTGTAACATATTAAAAATCAACTGTGAAGTTGCTGAAAAATAATATGATGTTCAAAAAATTACCGTGATAATTATATATATATATATATTAAAATTAAAGATCGAAGTTAGAAAACTGTCACTACATCTAGCCAAGACTGGTTAGAAAATGACTTCAGCTATAAAAATACTTTTAAAAAGTATTTTATCCAAAGAGATAGTATTGCGGTGCCGAGCCTAAATAAATATAAATTATGGCTTCAAATGTAAATTTCCCGTATATATATATTCTTTATAGCGTCCTTTCCACAATACTTCATCACCGCTTCTCCGTGCAAGCTAGCTTNTATATATATATATATTAAAATTAAAGATCGTAGCTAGAAAGCTGTCACTACATCTAGTCAAGGCCGGTAAGAAAATGAAGATTTCAGCTATAAAAATACTTTTAAAAAGTATTTTATCCAAAGAGATAGTGTTGTGGTGCTGAGCCTAAATAAATAGAAATTATGGCTTCAAATGTAAATTTCCCGTATATATTCTTTATAGCGTCCTTTCCACAACACTTCATCACCGCTTCTCCGTGTNATAAATAAAAATTATGGCTTCAAATGTAAATTTCCCGTATATATTCTTTATAGCGTCCTTTCCACAACACTTTATCACCGCTTCTCCGTGTAAGCTAGCTTCGAGATGGCAGATGCAGACGAGGAACACCTCTTAGTTGATTTCGTCGAATCCAGCATGCTTTCTGGTGCGCCAGCACAGGTTATATCTTCATCCTGTAATTGAGAAGCTCCCTTTTCATGGAGTTAGGGCTTCTTTAGGTTTGTTCTGCTAGATTTCCTCAACGATTTGTCGAATAGGTTTGTTCGGATGAAGATACTGGAGGAGCCAGCAGGCCATCGAAAAGGCCCCGAACCGAAGAAGATTGCTCTCGCCAAGTTCGTCGCAATCAGGCTCTTCCTCTTCCGTCTTCTACACGGATCGAAAGCGGTGTTTTCAGCAATATCCCGCCCNTATATATATATATATATATATATGTAAATTAAAACGTCATTCCGAAACGGGCGACGGGACTTCACTTCCAGCGACCGACAGCTTCTTACGGGCAACGTACAAACTTTAACCATCCTCTTCTTTTTAGCTGCCGACAGATTCCGGCGACTCCGCTGGGGATTAGCTTCTCTCTCTATTTAAATCAGAGAATATTGTTTTCATACATCGGTAATATGTTCATGTCCCTCATGAACCAAATTACCCTTCTTCCGTTGACATGCTTTACCCATTTCTTTCTTGGGTAAGTTTGATCAATTCTTTTCGGACTTCAGGACCGTCTGTTCGATCACCTTTGAACAGAGAGGTTCAGAAGTTCATTAGGACTTTATTTTTGTGGGGGGTCGGACCCCCGATAGGTGTGTTTGTGGACTAGCTCCACCTGGACGTTGTACGTTGTGTAGGTCCCGCACTGGGTCCTCAGTTTTGCCTTTTCCTCGTATCTTTTTGGTTTAGCTTGCTACTTGCAAATTGAGCCAAATTGTTTCGTCTTTTAATCGTTTATTTAATTTAATTAATCATCTTAATATTATAATTGTTAAACAAATGATAAGTTTGAAAAATACATCTTAAAACTCACAAAATAAAAACAATTAATAATAAAGAAAATGTGTACCCAGTTCACAGAATGACCTTTGTTTTTTTTAGTGTCCGCACTAAAATGATAAGGTATTGGCCGATACTAACACTCAGAAGTTTCTTTTTGAAGCTGCTACGATGGAATTCCCAACTCTTACTTTCTCCTGCAACTTGCCCACCGGCCGAGAGGCCCGCAATGTCGCCCCTAAGATCAAATTTGGAGCTGGATTTGATGAACTTGAAGTCGTACTTGGAAAGGCTCCATTTGTCGTCATGAAGGTTGCTCCTCCGGTAGTTCAAGAGCCTCCTGCCGGGTTTGACTTGAATTGTCACCAGTACTTCCCTTCTTATAAGAAGGCGAAGACCGTCGCCGCCCCGACGTCCGTTAAGTCAGTCACTCTTTCGTCCGTCCGTTCGAGAGTAGTTACACCTACTGTAGCTGGATTCACTGTTACTGTGCCCATCGTACCTTTTGCTAAAGGAAAGGAGGTCTTGATTGAAGAGGATTCAGTCGATGTGTTTACTACCCCACCGTCAGTTTTCAAGAATGGTTCCAGTTCAAGGACCGCGCCGCCGACTAGTTCACAAAGAAGGAAGCGTAGTCAGAAGATTTAGAGGGCCGCCAGGGTCCAGGCTACAGAGATAGCCCCAGTTGATGAGATTCCTCACCAGGAGGAACTTGGATTGCTTGAGACATCCCCTCTTCTACGTGGAAGTAGATTTCACCCGTCGATAAATACCTCCGGGGATGAAAGTGTTCACGAGATTGTCGCTGCTATACCATTACCTCATGGTCGTGGTGAGGGGAGGGAGAAGCCTACTCCTATCACCAGAGTTCGTACAGTGTTCGAAAGATTGGCTGCCAAAGAGGAGTGCACTGTCGCTGAGTTGCTTAAGCGAATGGGATGTGCCGTTTCGCCCCAAATGAAGAAGGAAATCTTGAAGAATGTCAGGCTTGTCCGCCAACATCAGAGATCAGCTGAAGTACCTCCAGCCCGTATTCCAGTCAGATTTCGCCTTGGAAACCGAGTCAGCACTGCTGCTGCTATTACAGATAACGCATCTGTTGCGCTGAGGCCCGTAGGACGTCGACCGGTTAAGTCGCGTTTAGGTCCAAGAATACCGCCTACCGTCGTCCACAGAGATCTCCCAAGGAAAGATAAAGGGAAGAGGTCGCCCGACGACGTCGTTGGTCTGCACCGTAGGGAGCATGCTTCTCTTCGACATACCGATGCCTCTACCGAGAAGCTTCATTTTAAGGCATCAACGTCGGAAAAGAGGGTGTGGGTACCTAAGGTCGTTGCACCAGTACCTTCTGTTAAGCTCGTAGANAATCAAGTTTGTCATCCCAAAAATTATAATTACTTTAGTTATCCTTTCGTGTTTGTCAGGGAAGCATAGTAGACATTGGTGGTTCTTTTGGTCACCTTGGACCGTGAGCCTTAATGATTACCTCCCTTGTGGGTTGCTTTGGTCGAGAGCCCTAACTGTTGTTTCCTCTATTCTTTTGACCCCGGTCGTGAGCAGTTATTCAGTTCTGTGGGAAGATTTCATGTTTATTCAACGTATAAGGCTATTTATTAATTTGAAAGTTGGGGAAATTTTGATTTCAGCATGAGTTTGGAAATATTAATGGTGGTTTCCCCGCGATCATTTTCTTTTGAAGTTTGGGAGATTTCTAAGTCTCATTTTGGAAAAGCATTTGGTGAGCTTGATCAATCCTACGTCTTTGAGGTTTGGGAAAATTAGCGCGAGCTTGTCTTTTATGTTTGTTAGGAAAAACATCGGGCCCTACTTTTCCAGGTCTTTTCGATAGGAGTTTTTGAGAACTGACCCATTCTCCTTTTCAGTGTTTTAGATGGATCAGTATCTCCTCTCTCTCACCCCATTTTTGTTCTTCTCTTTCCTTGCTTCTTGGTTCGATTTTTCGATGCTTATGTCTGATACATAAGTGTCTGATATAGCTTTTGCTATACATGAAACCATCAAGCAAAGTCACAAGTAGTCGTTTTGGGGCATACAGTGGTGATGATAAAGGCACGCCGAAGATAGAGCAGAAAGATGTCCTATCCTATAACATCAAGATCCAGGTATTTGATGAAAAATAGGATAACGGTATCCTGCACCAACATAAGTCTAGCGGTAATCGGCTCGAACCTCCTCAAGTTGTTGGCAGTCCTATGTCTGGCAGTGTGATCGACTCGTGGACAACAAAAATAAAAATAAAAAAAATAAATTTTGATAAACCATTTTCAAACGAAAACATATTTTTCTACGAAACAAAAATTGATAACTCTTCTTTGCATGTTTAAAATTTGTGTGCACGTTTAAAACATAAAACGTACTTTAAAGCTGATTGTCCACCTGGCGAATACCAGTTTAGGCTGGGAAATAGCCCTCTAAGTGAGGTTCAAGACACACTTCTAGACGAGGGCGAGGTTCTATACGTTCGGGTTGACCGAGTAGAGCCTTCGTGGACCCTCGAGAATAAATATAGCTGAGCCTAGTCCCATACGAGTGCTTGCGGTATTTGTGGACCCTCGAGAATAAATATACAGCTGAGCCTAGTCCCATACGAGTGCTTGCGGTCCCCCTCATCCAAACTTTTCTTTTTTTGTTTTATCGAAGCTTTGGGACAGGGCACTCGTGTTACTTTTCCTTTCTTTCAGGATTTCCCCAGGAGTTTTGAGAATTTTCTTTTACTTGAGTCTTTTTTTTCGTTGATTTTCTTGAGTTTTCCGCTTTTCCTCGGATTTCCTGGATGACATTTTCTTCCGGACTTTGTTTTTTTGAGATGCATTTAGGCTTGATATACTTAAGGAACATCGGATCTCACGGGCGTACAGGTTTGTTTTACATTTTTCAGTACTTTATTTTCCTGTTTTCTACCTGCTACTGCTCTTCCTGTATAGCATGATTATGTCATTTCTGTTTCTACCTGCTACCGCACTGTATAGCATGTCATATTACTCATGTTTTCCAGTTGCTACTGTATTGTATAGCATGTCATATTACTCATGTTTTTCCACCTGCTACTGTACTGTATAGCATGTCATATTACTCATGTTTTTCCACCTGTTACTGTTCTTCCTGTATAGCATGTTATATTGTTCTTGTTTCTACCTGTTACTGTTCCACGTGCATTCTATTGTTTGTTCCTGCATTGCACACTTTATACTATATAACTTTAAACATGTTTCCTTTTTATATAGGATGTTTAGAGGACCACAACCATAGAGTCGTTTGATTTAACGTCATAACTGGACACCTTAGAAAACTTGACTCATCACGTCGGTGAGTTTGGGAGCTAGCGCGGTGGGCAGGACCATCTTCAACAGCAGAACATGTCTTCCCCAGCAAAATCATTCCTTTTCCTAGAAATTAAGCAATAAGCCACAGGATTTCGAGGTTGTTTGTCAAAACTTTTTCCTTTTCCTAGAAATTAAATAACAATCCATAGGTTTTCGAGGTTGTTTGCCTAACGCAACATAAATCCTCCACCTTTTCTTTAGGCATTCGTATAGCTCTGCTGTACGATTTAAGCTCTAACTCGTTCTAGGTTCTGAGGTTGTCGTCCGATACGACGTAAACCCTCATATCTTCCAGGCGATTTGTGTGGTCATGTCACGTAAATATAAGCCCTAATTAAATAAAATTGGCAGGATGAAACACTCTAATAATTTCTCCTCAAAACTGGAGCCAAATCATAGGATAGACTGGGAAGTCACCGAAGTTCTCCTCAGGATCTGTGGCATCCCCTAGTTTCTCTTCATTTGGATTCCTCAACATTGTTCCAGGTTCGAGCATCTCCCCTTTTACACCTCTTTGTCCGATTTCGTTGAAAAAGTCATATCTTTTTGACTTCTTTGAAGATAGTATTCCCTGATTTTTAACGAGAGTTTTCTTAGGTGACTTCGGTCATTTAAGATGTAATTAACTATAGGAGCTTGCCCTTATAGGAAGTTTTTTCGAATCCGTCTAAAAAAACCTTATTTATTCTTGTATTAAATAGGGGAACTTGTCGGCAAATAAAATGGTTTCGCAGACCAAACGGATGTCATATATTTCTTAGTTTATTTGATCGAGTCTCATCCTCAGATCTTGTGTTTATCCCTCGGGATAGATACAGGGTTTGAGGTAGAGCGCTCTTTCATTTAAACTGCGANAGACCACTCTACATTTCCGTCAACATCGACAGATTTGTGTTATCCAGAGTTTTGGTAGATCCGGGAGCATCATTCAACTTGATGAGTCTACGGACGTTAGCATATTTGGATTTCGACGTTCAAGAGCTCATCCCCGATAAAATGATGTTAAGAGAATTCAATCAGAAAGGAGAAAAAGCTCTTGGGTCAATTACACTACTAATGAAGGTAGGAGAACTAGTAACAACCGCTAAATTCCATATCATCGACACGGAAACTTCGTTCAACGCTTTGCTCGGTCGACCGTGGATTCATGAGCATAACATGGTTCTGTCATCTCTACATCAGTGCATCAAGTATTGTAAAGAATGACAAGAGAATTGCATCAAAGGGGATTTACAACCATTTTCAATTCATGAAGTAGGCATTCACGAAGACGCCGTCTACTATGTTCCTCCGAAGAAGACAGTCTTTTCTCGAGAAGTTGTGCCACATAAGACTGAAGATTCAAAGAGATCACAAGAGCAAGATTATTCAGCTCCGCTTCAACAATCCGCTGCCACTCCTCCGCAACGAGTTGGTAGGGGTTCTTTTACTCCATGAACCCGAGATTGAGGCCGGGGACGTGGGCGAGGAAGAACCAACACGACTGTTGAATGAACTAAGCCGACCATCAGCATTAATGTGGAAGAAAGTTCTGACGAAGGAAAGTCAGATGAAGAAGCGATGATGATAAAACAGAAGAAACCACAGTTTGAAATTTCTTTGGAAGACGTCGAGAAAAGTGAATATGAATCGATGTATGATCGGATTAACCACTACGTGCATGTCATGACACTTACTCTGATTCACCCTCAAAAGATCGAGAGTTTAGATGTCAAGGAAGTCCGGGGTGTTGGTTTCAAACCGATCAAGTTTTACCGTGCTTCTCCTTCTCTTACTTTGGAAAATCATGTAAATTTAGAAGAGAATGATGCTAATGAATTAATGGAACTACCATTTGGTTACTTTTCTCCTTGTGTACAAAAGTTAATTCAACAGGGATATGTGTCAAAGCAAATGTCGAAGGATAAGCTACAGNGGGTGTTGGTTTCAAACCGATCAAGTTTTACCGTGCTTCTCCTTCTCTTACTTTGGAAAATCATGTAAATTTAGAAGAGAATGATGCTAATGAATTAATGGAACTACCATTTGGTTACTTTTCTCATTGTGTACAAAAATTAATTCAATAGGGATATGTACCGAAGCAAATGCCAAAGGATAAACTACGATTCTTTGAGAAATTATGGAATGTTAAAGGTCGAACTCTCAATTCAAAAGAAGGTCTCGGGTTTGGTACGATAGGACCGGTCAATGATTCAGAATTTTGCATGGTTGTTACTAGCGAGTTTNATTTGGTTACTTTTCTCCTTGTGTACAAAAGTTAATTCAACAGGGATATGTACCGAAGCAAATGCCGAAGGACAAACTACGACTATTTGAGAAAATATGGAATCTTAAAGGTCGAACTTTCAATTCAAAGGAGGGTCTCAGATTTGGTACGATAGGACCAGTCGATGATTCATAATTTTGCATGGTTATTACTAGCGAGTTAGGGGAGGGTTGCCTCAGTGTGGAAGATGTCCAATAGACGACGCTCCACCAGAATTGGAGGAAGAAATCAAGTCAACATTCGACGAATTAAGACCAGAATTGGAGGAAGAAATTAAGTCAACATTCGATAAAACTTTGAAGACTCTCCAATAGACGACGCTCCACCAGAATTGGAAGAAGAAATTAAGTCAACAGNTATGTACCGAAGCAAATGCCAAAGGATAAGCTACGACTCTTTGAGAAATTATGGAATGTTAAAGGTCGAACTGTTAATTCAAAGGAAGGTCTCGGGTTTGGTATGATAGGACCGGTCGATGATTCAGAATTTTTCATGGTTGTTACTAGCGAGTTGGGGGAGGGTTGCCTCGATGTGGAATATGTCCAATAGACGACGCTCCACCAGAATTGGAGGAAGAAATCAAGTCAACATTCGACGAATTAAGCCAGAATTGGAGGAAGAAATCAAGTCAACATTCGATGAATTAAGGGAAGTTAACCTCGGGACAGAGGAGTNCAACATTCGATGAATTAAAGGAAGTTAACCTCGGGACTGAGGAGCAGCCCCGACCTACCTTTATAAGTTCCCACGGATTTGATCAAGTTATTGTTAGAATACAAGGATTGCTTCGCTTGGAGCTATGATGAAATACCAGGATTATCTTCAGAAGTAGCAGTTCACAAGCTGGGAGTGGACAAGAGTATAACCCCAGTAAAGCAGACTCTCAGAAGAATGCGCCTCAAAATAGAGCAGCAAGTCATCGCCGAGGTGAAGAAGTTGATAGACGCTAATTTTGTGCGAGAGGAGCAATACCCCACATGGTTAGCCAACGTTGTGCCAGTTAAGAAGAAGAATGGACAAATTCGAGTATGTGTTGACTTTAGAGACTTAAATAAAGCATGTCCAAAGGATGAATTTTCGCTACCGATACCAGAGTTATGGTGGACTGCGTCAACACATGAGATTTTCTCCTTTATGGATGAATCGTCAGGGTATAGTCAGATCAAGATGGCTCCAGAAGACGCAGCACTTACAGCTTTCAGGACGCTTATTGGAATCTTTTGCTACACAGTGATGCCATTCGGGTTGAAGAACGCTGGAGCAACTTATCAACGAGCTATGACGAGGATCTTTGATGACCTCATCCACAACCAAGTGGAGTGCTACATGGATGACCTGGTCATCAGGAGCAAACAACGAATAAGTCACTGGTATGATTTGAGGGTCGTGTTTGAAGGATTACGACAATACAATCTTAAAATGAATCCCTTGAAATGCGCCTTCGGTGTCAACTCCGGGAAATTTTTAGGATTCGTTGTCCGTTATCGGGAAATCGAGATTGATCCTGATAAGATTAAAGCTATCTTGGAAATGCCTCCTCCCAAAACCTTGAAACATCTACGTTCCTTTCAAGGGAAATTGGCATACCTAAGATGCTTTATTTCTAATCTTTCAGGTATTTATTTCTAATCTTTCAGGTATTGTCAGCCCTTCTCAACATTAATTAAAAAGGACGCCAAATTCGTTTGGGAAGAGAAATGTCAGCGGGCTTTTGAAGACGTTAAGCTATATTTAATGACATCTCCTGTTTTGANTTAAATACATGGACAGCTGAGGACATTTAGAACATATATGATGATTTGGATTGACAACACACATGGATAAAAGTACAATTTTAAGAACTTCTAACATGTCATGAATAATCTTTATTTTTAAATATGCTTGATGAACGCACACATCAACAAATGAAGAAACTCAATCTATAAATATCTTATGTCAGAAATAACAATAAAAAATGTGATGTTAAGTTTTAAGATCATATAAAGCAAATAGCAGCAAAGTTAAAAAGGTATACAATCTTCTATTAAATGTTTTGTTGTAAACAAAATGTTTAAATTCAAAGCTATTTTAAATAGGGAATGATTGTACTCAACTTTTCAATTAAAATGTTCTAAATAGCAAATGCCATATGGTGCATCATGTATGGCATCCAAGAACTATCCACATAAGAAAAGAATTGAGAAATAACATTTATTGATATGACACCTTTATAATTATACTGCAACAACATAATTCATTGGAAAATTCCAAGAATTAAACAATATTCTTCTTCCCATAAGGATGATTGTTTTGTTCAGATATGCTACACAGAAGTCAATGAAATCATATCAAATTTGAGGTGTTTCTTTGCCTTAAATAATTTAACAGGTAGAAATCTAAGTGAATATATTTCATATGTTGCATTGAGCACTCAAGTTTCATGTCTTAATGTCCTCAAAGTAAAAAAAAAATAGATTTTAGAAGGGGACGGATAGAAGCTTAAGACCTATGAAACGAGTCATTAAAGTTTCATGTCTTAATGTCCTAAAAACANAAAGTTTCATGTCTTAATGTCCTCAAAATAAAAAAAAATTAAATTTTAGAAGGGGACGGATAGAAGCTTAAGACCTATGAAATGAGTCATTAAGGCATTAAATAAAATATATATTAGACAAAAAAAGTTTGTGCTTGCTTTCCAAGTACATTGATTTGGACTAAAATAAATAGCACATTTAAAATTTAATTTTAAATTTATTTATCTACAAGGAGTAAGAACTAAATAACTAATGCTTTTTCCATCTTATGTCAAAAAAAAATAAATGCTAAACAAACAACAATAATAAAATCAAGCATAAGTGCAAAAATAATATATATCAAAATGGACATCAAATCTTATGTTACTTCTAAATGATATGTTCATGACGAGATGGACTCAATAAGCTTAGATAAACATAGCTCCTTGCAACGTATATCCAAAGAAAAAATAAATAGATAGCATAGGTAAATTATAGACCATTAAATGAACACACTGCAGAAGCAGCGAAAGAATCAGTAGAAGAACCAACCAAGACCCAATTCACTATTTATATTTACATCTATCAATCTCAACTTATATTCAGAGCGTTAATAGGTGATAATGATATTACTCTTGAGCAAGGACGCTGATAGCATCATATTTTATTAACAAATTATTTCCAACTATTAAACGAATAAGGATGGTATCCATAATAGAACTGCCCCAAATAGTTAAGTCCCATTTGACATCACTTTTATTTTCAGTTTTTGTTTTTTGTTTTTTTTTTTGTATTTTAAAATATGTTTGGTTAGTATAACTTTGATATGATTTTATTTTTTGTTTCAAAAAACAAAGCAGCTTATTTTTAGAAAGAATCAAACACCCAAAAGATGTTTTGAGTGTTTTTGAAAACTACTAGCTCAATCAAACATATTTTTATTTAAATCAAAACTTTAAAAAACAAAATCAAAATAAAAAAATAGAAGTGATCCCAAACGGACACTTAGAAACTATTATTCCTGCATTTGATGATTCTTATGCCTATTATTTTTTGAAATATTACATTACCATGATAACAGAAAATCAAGCAAGGTATAGGCTATCACGTAAGCTATGTAGGACTGACACTTCTAAAAATGTGTCGTACCCATGTCGGACACGTATCGGACACTGATACTTGTCCGACATGTTCCGGCACTTCTCCGACACTACAAAATATGTCTGAATTTTTTTCAAGCTCGAACATGTCCGCGAAGCACCTCAACACCACATCGAATGTGAGCTTAACACAATTTCGAGAAAATGGGACACGAGAATTAAAAAATTATAAATACGCATATAGCTTTAATTATACATCATAGTCAAATCCACCCTCATCTCTCTTCATGTTGAGGCTCCTTCTAACATTCATTAAAATCAAGCAACGAATGTGCATCCAATAATTGTCGACAACGAGCATTAGTAATTCTGTCTTTGTAATCATAGGTTCTTTTAATTTTTAGTAGATAAATTGAATTATAAGTTAGATGAATTCTTTTAAAACATATTATATCTAATTTTAAAAATTAATTTTCATAGGCATGAAGTTTTATAATATAAATTAAATTTATGAAGCTAAATTTTATTCTTGCATAATTTGTGTTGTTATATTTTTAGTAAGAAATCAACAACAACAAAGCCTTAATCCCACTACGTGGGGTCGGCTATATCCATCCTTTTTAGAAACAACAACAACAACAAAGCCTTAATCCCACTACGTGGGGTCGGCTACATGAATCCTTTTTCACAACAACAACAACAAAGCCTTAAGCCCACTACGTGGGGTCGGCCACATGAATCCTTTTTCTCTATTGCGTCCTATTTAGTGTCATATTTTCATTTAGTTCTAATAAATTAAGATCATTTTTAATAAGTAATAATGAAAAAATATATATTTATATTAATGATAAATTAAATATAAAAATATGTTCATGACGTGCGTATCCTGTATTTTTCAATTTTATCATGTTCCCGTATAGTATCGTATCGTGTCGTGTTTGTATCCTCGTATCTGTGTCCGTGCTACATAGCATGTAAGTTCTCATAAAACAAATGATATTAGTACTAGATGCAAGTATACAATTAGCAGGAAAACTTTTCACGCACAAATGCAGAGTTTATGGAGTAAATGCAATGGAAAGGAAGATGAGAATACATTGTTTAATACATCATTTGCACCTAAGGAACATGTAAAAACTATCATGATCACATACATAAGGAAAATTGAAGGCTGTCAGTCCTGATGCGCATAACGACATAATCAGATTGTATAAAATAGCAAATGAGATGAATCATAACAATTAAAACAGAGAGTAACAAAGCCTAGGACAGTATCATAGATCATCAATTTCCACTCCATAAAGAGGTGAGAAAATGAGTAGATGGCCTCAAAACAGACCAACTCACTATGCAAAAAAAGTGCATGGTCCAAGTATCAACAGCATTATTGTGTCAAACAAAGGAATGAATTGCAGAATTGTATGNGTTCTTCAGTTTTTCAAGAGCCAGATTGTCTACCGCTTTGGTGTTCCGCGCAGAGTGATTTCCGACAACGAGTCAGCGTATAAAAGTACTAAGATCAACAACTTCGTGAGACGACATGGGATAGATTGGAGGTACTCCACGATTTATTATCCCAAAGCGAACGGTTTGGCCGAGGCCTTCAATAAGACGCTCGTGCAGATTTTGAAGAACACGTTGGACGAGAACAAGAGAGGTTGGCATGAGAAGTTGTTAGAAGCTTTGTGGGTNGGCGATCATGTACAAACATTTAAATGGGCCTTAAACTTATGTTAGGGAGCGAACTAATGGTTGTTTGGAGTTAGACTGCATGAATCAGTAGTCATGATCATTTTCAACTCAAGCTTAAGTCTTTAGTGAGGGTTAACACATGATAATTTTATATTAACTATTCAAATTGAGAGTAAACCCCAAGTCTTATATGCTTTAATAGTGTCTCTCTTTCATAAAAGCACTGCACATTGGCCATCTTTCCTCAACTAGAAACTCATCATGTATCATGCATGAATGGCTCAAATGGCCACTTGAAGGCAACTTGGGAGTTACCCTTTGTTGAACTTTGCTTAACCGCGGTAAAATCTTCGAAAACCCATGAGAACTATAAATAGCTTGAATCATTCAATCAAAATCAATACATAAAATTTGATACCATTCAATATTGAGTGAATCAAAGGGGAACGGTATTGTTTTAGATACACCGGTAATCAAAGTGATTTTCAACTCCAAGCTTAAGCTTATTGGTTAAGGTCGACTGCTCAGTATTATTACACTAATATGTTTTCCAATATATAATGTGTGAATAAATCCAAAGCCTCATGAGCCTAGCACAGAGCTAAGAATTATTTTTCTATAAAATTAATTTAATTTTTAAATTTTTTTAAGAAGGGGTCACAAATTGAATAATTAATTTTAGCGCACACAGTCACACAGACACAGATTCACGCATTTATGTTCTTAAAGTCCACCCTTGCCAATTGTCATATCTGTACAACATATTTGTTTAGTTAATAAGGATTTAGATTCATAGCATTTAAATCTATTGTGTTTTCACATTTAACGCTTAAACTTCTCTTTTTACATAAAATTACACTCAATTAATGAAGTTAACGAAGTTGCAAGGATCCTGCCATACTCAAGTAAGTTACAATGAACTTCTCACTAAGAAAGATGTCCACACGCAACTCCTGCAAACTCCGTAGTTCTCTTGCACTTTCCTTTTTGCTCTCTCTTTCCCTCTTAATCTTCTCTCTCTCGCAATTTTTCCAACAAACCATCAAAGACAAAAGAAACAACAAAGTTGTCATTGGAGCTCATTTTCAAAGGTATCAGACAGATCGATGGTATGTGAAGGAGAAGTTGAAATATGAGCTTCCTATTAAAGGAATTGATGGAATCATTACAAATGAAATAAAAGAAGAGTTTCTAAAATGTGTTGTTCCGCCCAACCCAAACTTAAGCCACCATTTTATGTCAATTACATTGATGACAATTCTCCTTTCTATTGGTGATGGGGTTGCCACTAAGAGGATTAAGACGGTTTTATTATATTATTTAAATATTGGAGTGATGGGTGTTTAAATAGTGAACTTTTGGTGTGAAATGTCTAATAGTGTTTGAGCGTTTTGTACAGAATCCTCATTCTTCTTATGCAAACTAATCACAATTCATGTTGGCTTCTATTTATGAATGAACCATTTAATAACCACAAAATTTAATATTAGCAAGTTTTGCTTGTGTCTGCTGATAAATAAATTATCACATCCTGAATTTTCAATTTTGTTATGCTGAAATTGGCTCAATTGGTACAGTGCTTGATGTGATCAATTTTAGCTTATGCAATCGCCATGTTAAAAATATTTTTCAACTTTTAAATCTTTTGGCTGAAATTTTTTTTTTTTTTTACTTTGAGATTAGTTCAAATTCAAGAAATCTAATTTCTTGCTTTCTTTTGTATATTTAAGTTTGTAGATTATTATGTGGGTTTATAGCTCTTTCTTTTAGTGAAATTTCTTGATAAGAATTTCAATGTTATTGACAATGATTTGTTCAATTTGCGGTTGGTGAGTTGGTCTATCAAAATATGACATATAGATAGCACGATGTTTTCCCTGTTTCTAGCAGATCATGATAGCTTATAATATGTTTTTTAATATTATTTAATTATTATTGCTTATTCGTAGTCAATTTCAATTTTTAGCTTAGTAGTTGTNATAATTTAATTATTATTGCTTATTCGTAGTCAATTTCAATTTTTAGTTTAGTAGATGAGCTTATTAATTACCGTTACATGCATGCATCTAAAGATCTAAACTGTCATTTAAATTCCAAACCTATGTTTATAAATGCTATAATTGTCTAACTTGACCATGCTATTTAGAACCGGGAGATGCAATATATCCAACTAGCTTAACCCGTTGTCTTTGTGGATGATTTACATACATACCACTAAATTTTTATGTATTTACACATCTAACACCTAAGCTTTCATTTTTGCATGCATACCACCTCACCTATGCATGAAAAGTTGAATTTGATCTTTAGAAGTTAAAATGGTGGGATTTGATATGAAAGATTTGGGTGGTCTAAATGTAAAAGGCTAAGTTTAGGTATTAGATATGTAATACGTAAGAGGTGATATTTATGTAAATATACCTATATTTTTTTCTGATCTCTAACTCTTAAAACAAATTAGTACTTCCTATTGTCTGTTTTGAATTATATTATTTTATTTTTATGTCCAATTTGACTTGCAAATGAAGTGTATATGTCTTGCCCTTCCGCTTCCTTTTGTTCATGGATTGCTGTAACTTTCAAACTAATATTTTTTTTATCAGATGAGAAGGATTTTACTTGGACTTCTGAATAAAACTTGGGCTTCGTCTGCTAATTTGCTTTCAACCATTTCAAACTTTCAAAATGCTGAAACTTTACAATATTTTGTTTGCTTGACATTCCACACAATTCTATGTATTTTACATATCTTACACATGCATTTTTATATTTACATATACGCTTTAGCATCCTAATCTCATCTAAACTAAGACATGAAAAGTTTGTACTTCACTTTAGAATTTTAATAGTAGTTGTATTTTTAATGTGATGTTAAAAACTTTAGTATCATCTATGGATATCTAAATTCTTAAGAATTGTGTGTTATTTATATAAATCCCCTTTTCTTACTTCTTGTCTCATAAATTGTTGGCTTTCCATAGTTATTGTATGTCTACTTTTCATTAATAAAAAACTTGAACGTTTTGGCAAAAGTTGCCTCTTGCAATGCAAAAGAAGCATCTTTTTTGTTTTATAAATATATTCTTCCATTTAACTATGATGCATTGGCCATTGCAGAACCCATCAAATAAGAAGGAGATAATCTGTGATGAGAAGCTGAAGATAATATTCGAAGGAAAGGACAAAATAGGAATGATGGAAATTGCAAAGTTGCTCTCTCCCCACTTCCTGAAATCCAAATGATCCCCCATAGAATTTAACTTGGCTATTTTCAGGCGACTAAACTCTTGCCTTTTACATGCAGCAAAGGAAGACTGGCTCTTGATTTAGATTAGGCATAGTTTAAATTTACAGCCATTCAATGCAAATTTGGTTTTTTACCTGGTTTGTACAAATTCTGATGTGACTTCTTTCTGTATTTTGCTTGGTTTTTGAAGCACAAACTTCATTTTTTGAATTTGTTTTCATGTGGTTTTGATCTTTTCTCAGGATTAGGAAAAAAACATTACATGCGGATGGCTACATTTAGGGTGTACTCAGGGTGTATTCCCAGTGTATTGGGGGTGTACATCCCTCATTACCACATGTAACATTAAGGTTGTTTATGTTCATGTTAGATCATCAGCTCAATTTTAATTTGTTTCGATGGCAAATCAAGTCCACACCCTTCGAACCCCTCCTAAGAGAAAAAAATATTACGTGTGGATATCGTATGTGCCGATGTGTGTAATGGGGTGTATACAACTAATCCACATGTATGGATTAATGTTTTGTCCTCTTAAGAAGTGTTTGATGTNAATTGCAAAGTTGCTCTCTCCCCACTTCCTGAAATCCAAATGATCCCCCATAGAATTTAACTTGGCTATTTTTAGGCGACTAAACTCTTTGCCTTTTACATGCAGCAAAGGAAGACCGGCTCTTGATTTAGATTAGGCATAGTTTAAATTTACAGCCATTCAATGCCAATTTGGTTTTTTTACATGTTTTGTACAAATTCTGATGTGACTTCTTTCTGTATTTTGCTTGGTTTTGGAAGCACAAACTTCATGGTTTGAACTTGTTTTCATGTGGTTTTCATCTTCTCTCAGCATTAGGAAAAGATATGACATGCAGATGACTACATTTAGGGTGTACTCAGGGTGTATTCCCAGTGTATTGGGGGCGTACATCCCTAATTCGCACATATGAACGACCACATGTAACATTAAGGTTGTTTATGTTCATGTTAGATCATTAGCTCAATTTTAATTTGTTTCGATGGCAAATCAAGTCCACACCCTTCGTACCCCTCCTAGGAGAAAAAAAATATTACGTGTGGATGATTCTTATGTGCCGATGTGTGTAATGGGGGTGTATACAACTAATCCACATGTATGGATTAATGTTTTGTCCTCTTAAGAAGTGTTTGATGTTTTTTATATTATTTTATGTGGGTAATATAATGCAATATAAATATAAAATTTTATATGAATCCCCTTTATCTCTAAGACCATTCACAAGTTGTGGCTACTAGCAATTGTGGTGATACCACTTTTTACCATTTAAAAATTGAAATACACATTTTAATGTGTAGGTAAAATGATGTGTGTGTAAAAAATTGATTGGTATCGATGGGAAATCTTCCTATATTTAATGTGCATTGCATTCTTATCATACATGGATCCTAAATAGTAACTAAATCTTGTATTAGTTTTATAATTATGATTGGTAGATATGCAATGTTAACTTAAATAAAAGACATATATGCTCATTCAATATTGGGTATGTTGTCACTTTACATAAATTTCAATCATTTATTCTTTTCTAATGTAGGTGCTTCAATTACTTAGCACATAATTCTTATATATTTATGTATCTCACATCTCAACCTTCATATTTACACCCTTAGGGGATGTTTGGTAACGGATTTAGAGCGGGCCGGATGGTTATTTTGGACAAAATAAAGCCAAGGATTTGATAAATTCAAATTTTATGTATTTCTACTACAAATATCACAAATCGGCGGATTTATGAGATTTACAGGACAAAGCTATTGGATGTAGGTAGAACTTCCCAAACAGTTTTAATTTATTTATAGGATTTCATTGCCATACAACTTTTGGGATTTAACCATCTTAGGATTTAGTAAGTCCTGATTTACGGGAATTGCTAAATCATCGGTTGCCAGACAATCTTTAGTACTCAAATTTTTAATAACACATTAAAAAATAAAATACAAAATTTTAACTTATGGATTTAAAAAAATAAAATGCTATATGTAAATATAAAAGTTTACATTTGTGATATTTTTTAGCAGCTGTAACATATTAAAAATCAACTGNGCTTAACCCCCGTTGTCTTTGTGGATGATTTACATACATACCACTAAATTCCTATGTATGTACATATCTAACACCTAACCTTTAATTTTTACATACATAGCACCTCACCTATGCATGAAAAAAGATGAATTTCACTTTTAGAAGTTAAAATGGTGGGATGTGATATGGAAAGATTTGGGTGGTCTAAATGTAGAAGGCTAAGTTTAGGTATTAGATATGTAAGACAGGATTTTGGGGATATGTATGTAAATATCCCTACACTTTTTCTGATCTCTAACTTTTAAAACAAATTAGTACTTCTTATTTTCTGTTCTGAATTATATTATTTTGTTTTTATATCCAATTTATCGTGCCCTTCCGCTCGTTTTAGTTCATGGATTGCTTTAACTTTCAAACTAATCTTTTTTATCAGATGAGAAGGATTTTACTTGTTGAAACTTTACAATATTTTGTTTGCTAGACATTCCACACAATTCTATGTATTTTAAATATCTTACACATGCATTTTTATATTTACATATACGCTTTAGCATCCTAATCTCATCTAAACTAAGACATGAAAAGTTTGTACTTCACTTTAGAATTTTAGTAGTTGTTGTATTTTTAATGTGATGTTAAAAATTTCAGTATCATCTATGGATATCTATATTCTTAAGAATTGTGTGGTATTTATATAAATCCCCTTTTCTTACTTCTTATCTCATAAATTGTTGGCTTTCTATAGTCATTGTATGTCCACTTTTCATTAATAAAAAACTTGACCATTTCTGCAAAAGTTGCCTCTTGCAATGCAAAAGAAATATTTTTTTTGTTTTACAAATATATTCTTCTATTTAACTATGATGCATTGGCCATTGCAGAACCCATCAAATAAGAAGGAGATAATCTGTGATGAGAAGCTGAAGATAATATTCGAAGGAAAGGACAAAATAGGAATGATGGAGATTGCAAAGTTGCTCTCTCCCCACTTCCTGAAATCCAAATGATCCCCATAGAATTTAACTTGGCTATTTTCAGGCGACGAAACTCTTGCCTTTTACATGTAGCAAAGGAAGATTGGCTCTTGATTTAGATTAGGCATAGTTTAAATTTACAGCCATTCAATGCAAATTTGGTTTTTTACCTGGTTTGTACAAATTCTGATGTGACTTCTTTCTGTATTTTGCTTGGTTTTTGAAGCACAAACTTCATGGTTTGAATTTGTTTTCATGTGATTTTGATCTTCTCTCAGGATTAGGAAAAAAACATTACATGCAGATGGCTACATTTAGGGTGTATTCCCAGTGTATTGGGGGTGTACATCCCTAATTCACACGTATGACCGACCACATGTAACATTAAGGTTGTTTATGTTCATGTTAGATCATTAGCTCAATTTTAATTTGTTTCGATGGCAAATCAAGTCCACACCCTTCGAACCCCTCCTAAGAGAAAAAAATATTACGTGTGGATATCGTATGTGCCGATGTGTGTAATGGGGTGTATACAACTAATCCACATGTATGGATTAATGTTTTGTCCTCTTAAGAAGTGTTTGATGTTTTTTGATATTATTTTATGTGGGTAATATAATGCAATATAAATATAGAATTTTATATGAATTCCCTTTATTCTTATTTTTAAATTAGTATATATATATACATGTATCTAAGACTCTTCACAAGTTGTGGTTACTAGCAATTGTGTTGATACCACTTTTTACCATTTAAAAATTGAAATACACATTTTAATGTGTAGGTAAAATGATGTGTGTGTAAAAATTTTAACATCTCAACCTTCATATTTACACCCTTAGGGGATGTTTGGTAACGGATTTAGAGCGGGCCATATGGTCATTTTGGACAAAATAAAACCACAGATTTGATAAATTCAAATTTTATGGATTTTTGCTACAAATATCGCAAATCGGCGGATTTATGAGATTTACGGGACAAAGCTATTGGATGTAGGTAGAACTTCCCAAACAATTTTAATTTATTTATAGGATTTCATTGCCATACAACTTTTGGGATTTAACCATCTTAGGATTTAGTAAGTCTTTATTTACGAGATTTGCTAAATCATCCGTTGCCAAACAATCTTTAGTACTCAAATTTTAATAACACATTAAAAAATAAAATACAAAATTTTAATTTATGGATTTTAAAAAATAAAATGTTATATGTAAATATAAAAAAATTATATTTGTGATATTTTTGAGCAGCTGTAACATATTAAACATCAACTGNTAAATGCTTAAATGATTATATAACTTTCAATCAATATTTTTTAATCATAAAAATGCTTTCAAACCTTTATGACATAAATGATTTTTTAAANTTTCAATCAATATTTTTTAATCATAAAAATGCTTTCAAACCTTTATGAAATAAATGATTTTTTTTTAAAAAATGTCTAATTAAAGTTGCTTGTTTCATTATATGTTTTAGTATTTAAAAATACAAATAAATTTAAATAATAGAAAAAAATTAATGTAAATAAAACATTAATTGCTCACCTTAACCTTCCAGAAACCTCTTTACATGCTTATTCCTCTATTCAATCACATTGTTGATCCTCTACCATTTTATAATTGTAATTAAATCCAGATTCANTAAAACATTAATTGCTCACCTTAACCTTCCAGAAACCTCTTTACATGCTTATTCCTCTATTCAATCACATTGATGATCCTCTACCATTTTATAATTGTAATTAAATCCAGATTCTTAAGAATTTTTAAAATATACATTAATTTAAATATTTAATTACTTATAATAATTGATAGAATCCTAAATTATATCAATTCACTTCTTTCTCCGCTTTATTCATTCGAAGTGATTTCAATACTTAAGCTCGCAAATGGCTTGAAATTAAATACATGGACAGCTGAGGACATTTAGAACATATATGATGATTTGGATTGACAACACACATGGATAAAA
>JXCR01139850.1:46011-106530 GCA_002079205.1 Phalaenopsis hybrid cultivar | reverse complement strand
ATCCCTCATACATTTCTAACTCTCTCCCTCTTCTCTCTCTTTCTCCATCCATCTCTCTCAAAAAGCATGAGTGAGAGAGAGAATTAGAGAGAAAATAAGGGGGATAGAGAGAACGACTAAGAGTAACAGAAGGTGGAAGAGGATAAAGAGGATGTTATATAAGAGAGAGAAAAAGCAAGAGAGCTATATCTCTCGGGCCTATTCTCTCTTGTATTCTCTCCCTCACTCATGCCCCTCTCACCTCTCACATGCACTCTCTGCCTCAATCGAGCTCTCTCCCTCTCCATCTTTTCTCTTTCTCTTTCTCCGCCCCTCATTCTCTCTTTTTCTCTTCCTCTCCCTCTCTGTCCATCACGCTTCTCTTTGACTTTCTCCCTCTTCATCAGTTCATTTTTTCTTTCCCTCTCTATCCCACTTTTCTTAAATCCACCTCTCTCAGTCTTTCATTATATGAGAGAGAGATGGAGAAAAGGGAGAGGGAGAGGGAGAGGGAGAGAGAAAGAGAGTGGAGATAGAGAGAGAGAGAGAAAGTGAGTATGTGAGTGATACTCCCTCTTTCTTCTCTCTTGTGTTATCAACCTGTTCTTTCTCATTTTGTCACTTGCTCTCTTGTACCCCCCTCAGTCTCTGGCTCTCTCTCACCCCTCTGCCTCTAGCTGTTTCTCTCCCCCTTCTCTCTCTTTTACTCAATCCCCATCGCGCTATCTCTCTCTCTCTCTCTTTCTCAACCACCCTCATTCTCTTACCCTATCCCTCCTTCCTCTCAAGAGAGATAAAAAGAATATAGAGGCAGAGAGAAAGAGAGATNCTCCCTATAGCTCTCCATCTCAATTATTTTTTTTACTCTCATTATTACTCGCTCATCCTTTCTCACTTTCTCCCACATGCCCTCTCTCTATCTCGCTCCCTATAACTTTTTCACTGTTCTCTCACTCTTAATATCTCCTTCCCTTTCTATTTTAATATATTTCTTTCTCATACACACTCTTTTCTCTTTATCTTACTATCTCTCGCAGTCTTTCTGCCTCTCTCTCTCTTTATCTCTATCTTTCTCTATTCTCTCACTCTAATATTTCTCTTTTCCTCCCCCCAGACACTCGCTTTCTCCCTTCCTTTCACTCACCATCTCTCATACTTTCTCTTTTTCTCCCTCTCTCTCCCTCCCTATCACTCTCTCTTACGTGAGAGAAAGTGAGAGGCATTTATCTCTCTCTCTCTCTCTCCTTTTTGCTCTCTATCTCTCACTCTCTCCCACTCTTTACCTCTCTCTCTATCTATCTCTCTAATTCTCTTAGATATAAGGGGAAGAGAAAAGGACAAAAATGGAAAGAGAAAAGAGGTTAAACCACTTTCTCTCTCTCTTACACTATCTCTCTATCTGTCCTCTCTCTCTCTCATTCTCTCTCTCTTACACACATTCTCAATTTTTTCACTTACCCATAGAGAGGGTTAGAAAAAAGATGGGTCGGGGATGGAGGGAGGGATAATGTGAGAAAAAGAAGGGGAAGCAGAGGAGATGGGTAGAAATGAGGGTGAGAGAGAAATGAGTGAGAGAAGTAGGAGTGAGAGAGAAGGATAAATTGGGAGGGAGTACGAGAGAGAGAGATGAACAGAGAGAGAAAGATAAAACAATAGAGATAAAGAGGAGAGATATGTAGAACAAGAGATAGTGAGATAAAGAGAGCAAGAGAGTGTGAGAGAGAAAAGAAAATGATAGAAGAGAGAGTGAGAGAGAGAAGAGAGATGGGGAGGGAGAAAGGGAAGTAGGATATATAGAAAATTAGAGAATAGAGAGATAAAGCAACAAAATGAGACAAAGAGGAAGTGGGTAGGGAGCGAAGGGAGAAAGAAGGAAGAGAAATGATAAAGAGAGAAGAGTGAGAGAGAGAAAAAGATGACTGACCAAGGGAGAAAAAAAGAGTGGGAGGGAAAGAGTTAGGGTGAGAATAGAAAGATAAAGTGAGTTAAGTGAGCAAGCGAGAGAACTATAAGAAAAATTAGGAAAGAGAGCTAGAGTGCGATAAAGAATGAAAGAGAACAAGATTTTCTCAGAGAGTACAAGAGAGAGACACAAAAATAGGGACTTTATTTTATGCTCCAACTTACTCTCCTTTTCTCTCTCTCACTCTCTCCATCTATCTCCTTATCCCTCTTCTCTTCACCTAAACTATCAAAATATATCGATCATCTCTCCCCAACTCTCTTTCTCTTCTTCTCTCTCACTCTCTTTCACTCTCACATTCTCTCTCATACTCTATGTATAGCTCTCACGCTTTCTTGCTCCATCTCTAGAGAGTGATGAGAAAACAAAGAGAGCATAGAGAGAGAATGTTCTAAAGAGATTGAGAGAGAGTGTGGTGACAGGGAGAGAGGGAGGGAAGGGGGAAGAAGAGGGAGGGAAGGGGGAAGAAGAGGGAGAGAGAAAAGAAGAGGATGGGAGAGGGAGGGAGAAAGAGAAAGATAGAAAAAATAAGAGGTTGGAGAGAAAGGAAGATATTGTTCTTCTCTCCCTCTTTATATGGTCACACACACTCTCTCTTTTCTCATGCTTCCGCTCTATCTCGCTTTCTCTTTTATTCTCTCTCTCTCACACACACATTTCTCTTTAATTCTTGCAAACTCTAGCAAAAGAGAAAGACGGAGAGAAGCATGATAGAGCACGAGAGAGATAGAATGAGAGAAATAAGGAGAGAGCACTAGCAAGGGAGTGAGGGAGCAAGTGAGGGAGAGAGAGCATGGGAGATAGAGAGCGAGTGAAGATAAAGATAGGAAAAGTGAGAGATAAAATAAGAGAGAAGGGGGTATGTGAATGATTGAGAACTAAAGAAGAAAGGAGAATGAACGAGATATGAAAGGCGTGAGAGAGTTAGAGTGTGAAGGAGGTAAACTGAGAGAGAATGAGAGAGATAAGTGAGGGAGCTAGAGAAATCATCATCAAGTAGGAGGCTGAGGGAGAGAGAGGAGGGATAGGGAGAGAGTGAGAGATAGAGGGAGTTCTAAAATGGGAGGGAGAATTAGCAACATAGTGGGAGAAAGAGAAGGAGATAGTGACAGAATGTAAGATAAAGAGAGATGTGGAGAAAGGGCTAATAGTTTAAGAGACAGATATATAGAGAAATGGATAGCATGAAAGTTAGTGAGAGAGAGGGAGACATGAGGGAGAAGTGAGATAGGGAAAGAGGGATGGGGGGAGTTTAGGAAGAAGAGAGGTAGTGAGAAAGAATAATAAACAAAGTGAGAGAGAAAAAGAGAAGAGAGAAAAGAAGAGTTCAAAGTGTGAGAGAGTGACAGAAAGAGGCACATAGATAAAGAAAGAGTGAGGGATTGAAAGAGAGAGAGAGAGTTAGGGAGGGAGGGAGGAAGGAGCAACAAAGAGAAAGAAGAAAGAGAGTGTGTGTGTGAGAGTGAGTGAGAGAGGGAGAGAGAAATTAAAGAAGCAAGAGAGAGAGGGACAATGAGAGCGAGAGAGTGAGGTTGAGAGAGAGTAAAAAAGAGGCTACAATGGAGGGAGGGATGAAGGGAGAAAGAGGGATAGGGAGCTCAAGAGAGAGATAAAGAGATAAAGAAGAGGGAGAGGGGGGAAAAGAGAGGCGGAGGGAGAGAGAGCATGAGAATGAGTGTAGGAGAGGGATAAATGTTGAGAGGGAAAGGGAGAGAGATAGGGATGGGGAAGAGAGATATGAGGAGCGAGAAAGGGAGGGAGAGAGTAAAAAAAGAAATTTAAAGAGATTAACAGAGTGATGTTTTATGATAGAGAGAAAAAGAGACAGTGAGAGGGGTAGAAAGAAATATGCATCCCTCCTTTTGGTTGCTCCCTTTTCTACACATGAACATTCTTTTCACTCTCTCTGTATATCTATCACTCTCTCCCTTTTTATCTCCCACTATCTATGTCTTCATTTCTCTCTATCATTTTATCTCACTCTCCATCTCTCTCATACTAACAGCCTCATTCTCTCTCATTCTCTCTCTTTATTCCAATCTCTTACTCTCTTTGTCTCCCTCTGTCCCTCCCACCCTCCATCTCTCAGAGAGCAAGGAAGAGAGATATAGAGATAAAGAGAGTCCATGAGTGAGAGAGATATAGAGAAATAAAGAATGAGAGATATAAAAAAGATGAGAGATGAGGGGGTTGGAGGGAGGGAGGGAGGGAGATAGGGAGAGTATGGCTCCATCTCTTTCCGTAATTGGTGCCTCTCTCTCTCTCACTCTTTTTCCTCTATCCCTCTCTCTCTCTCTCTCTCTCAATATCCGTCCCCCCCTCTCTGTCGTTTTTATTACCTTGCTCTCACTTTCTCTGAGTACGAAAGTGACAATGAGAAAGAGAATGAGAGAAAGACAATAAGAAAGAATTAGATAGATAAAGAGAAGAGGGAAACGGTCAAAGAATGAGAGACTGAGATGAGGATCAAAGAAGAGGAAAGCTCTTTATTTTCTCTCTCTCTCCCTCACACTTCTCTTCCTCTTTCATTTCTTTTTGTCTTTACCAAGCTTCTCTCTATCTCTCACTCACTCCTTCTATCTATCTCTTCTCTTTCCCTCTAACACCTCATCATTCTCTAGCTTTCTCACTATCTCTCTCTCTTCATCCCCTTCTTTCCATAATATCTCTATCTTGCTCTCCCTCACTCGCTCTCACTTCCTCTCTCCCCCATCTCTCTCTGCTTCACTTTCTCACCCTGTCTCCATTCCTCTCTCTTTCTCACTTTATCTAACTCTCTCCCTCTCTCACTTTCTGTTACAACTTCACTTACTCTTTCTCGCTTTCACTATTCTCTCTCTCAATCTTTATTTTTCTCATCTCTTCTCTTTCTTTCTCCTCTTTCTCTTTCTCTATCTATCTCTAGCTCTCACATTCTCTCTCTTCAAAATTCACCCTCTTCTCGCACTTGCCCTATCCCTCCTCTCTCTATCACTCATTCTCTCTCACACAAATCTCTTTCTCATACCCTTGACTCATCCTCTTCACCCACTCTATCACTCTTTCTTTTTCACTTCTTACTCTCTCACTTTCTATCACATTCTTCTCTCTCCCTTCATTTTCTCTATTCTCTCTCTTTATCTCTCTCTAACATTAACTCTCTCCCACTTTAACAGTCACTTCTCTATCTCTCTTCAACCTCTCTATCTTCTTATTTCCATCTCCCACCCTCTCATTGTTTCACTCTATCTCTTTATCTCTAGCTCTCTCTCAATTCTCTATATGGCCTCCCTCCCATTTTAACTCTCTTCCACCGAGTTAGAGAGAGTGTATGAGAGAAATGAGAAAGAAAGTGATACAGCAAGATCTCTCTTGCTACTTATCTAATTTTCTCTCTCTTGTAATCTCTTATTTTCTCTTTTAATTTCCATCTCTCCTTCCCCCTCTCTGTCACACACTCTCTCACAAACTATCAACCTCTCTCTTCCCATCCTTTTTAAAATAAGATAGAGATAGAGAGATATCAAGAGTGAGAGACGGATGGGAGCGAAGAGAGATAAAAAGATCGAGAAAGTGATATAGCAAGAGAGATAGACATCAAAAGAGAGAGATGAGTTGATAGCTTGAGGGAGAGAGAAAGATAAAAGATAAGAGAAAGGAAGATCAAGCGAGAGAATAGTGAGAGAGATAGAATGAGGTAGCAAGAGAGGAAAATTCTGAGGGTCAAATATATTTAAAGAGAAAAGGCAAGTGAGGGAGAGAGAAGAGAGAGAGTGTGAGATAAAAAGTTAGGTGAGAGGGAAAGAGAGATAAAAAGATAGATAGTGAGGAAGAGATCAGTTGATAGTTTTAGAGAGACAGTGATAGAGAGAGAGAAGCAATATAGAGGGGAATAGAGTGATATCATTCCTTTTTTAAATCTTACGCTCTCTCTCTCTTTTTCACTCTCCCTACCTCTGTCTCACTCTCTTTCTCACACTTTCTACCTCTATCCCACTTTCTCTTTCTCCCTCTTCCCCCTAACTCCTTCCCTCCCACTCTTCTATATCTTTCCCTCTCTATTCTTTTCCCTCTATCTCTTTTGTTGTTTCTTTTTGTCCTCTTCACCTCTCTCTAATCTCTCAATTGCTCTCCCTCTACCCATTCATCTATCAACCTATCTTTCTCCTAATCTCTCTCTATGTAGAGATGCTCTCTTCTTCTTTCTCTCCCTCCTTCCTTTTTTTCTCCCAATCTCTCTATCTCTTGCTAGAGAGAGCAAGAGAAAAAAAAGAGGAGAAACGTAGGTGATAGAGAGAGATAAAGAGGGCTAGAGAGGTAAGAGAGATAAAGGAAAAGAGAGATTGAGAGAAAGGTGGGGGGAAGAGAGATATAAAGAGTAAGAGAGAGTGAGAAAGAGAGTGGGAGAGACTAAGAGAGGGAGGGAGGGGGAGAGAGATTGGTTGATCCTTCCATCTCTCTCTCACTCACTCTCTTTATCTGTCTTTCTTTGTCATGTGAGAAAGAGTTAGTGAGAGGAGAAATAGAGAGAGTGCGTGACAGAGATAGAAAGAAGGGAGACATTGAGAGGGAAAGGGGAATAGAGAGAGATATAGAGCTACAAAGTGATGATAGAAAGAAAGAATGAGAGATAGTGAGGCAGAGAGAGAGAAAGAAGAGAGATAGGGCAAGATGAAAAAAAGAGAGAAAGGGGAATAAGAGAAAAAAAGAGAGAGAGGGAGGGTGATATTTAGGGAGAAATAGATAAATAAAGAGGGAGATAAAGAGAGGTAGAATGTAAGTTGGAGGGAGGGATAAAATAAGAGTGCGAGAGTGAGAGAAGAGGGATAACAATAGAGAGTGAGAGTGAGAGAGAATGAGAGAGAGCTAGAGATAAAAACATAAAGATAGTGATAGAGAGGTTAGGGAGAGAAAAGAGAAAAGAGAGAAGGGTTGCATAAAACTTGATCTACTTTAAACCAACACTATGGACTTCCTTGACCTCTAGACTCTCAACCTTTTGAGGGTATATTGAAGTAAGTGTCATGACATTCACATAGTGGTTTATCCGATCTTACATCAACTCATATTCATCTTTCTCGACATCTTTGAAGGATATCTAGTATTGTGGCTTCTTCTATTTTATCATCATCATTTCTTCTTTAGAGCTTTCTTCATCAAAATTTTCTTCCATGTCGATGTTGATGGTTGGCCTAGTTTATTCAATAATTGTGTTGGTTCTTCCTCATCCACATCCCTGGCCTTGATCTCGGGTGTATGGACTAAAAGAACTACCAATCCATTGTGATGAAATAGTAGTAGATAGCTGAAGCAGGGTTGAATGGCCTCTTCTTTGTGATTCTTCTGAATCTTCACTTTTATTTGTCACAACTTCATCAAAGAAGATCATTTTTTTTTAGGTTCATAGTAGGCGGTGCCTTCATGAATGTCAAGTTCATGATCCAAAAATGGCTGTAAATCTCCCTTGATACAATGTTCTTGCACTTCCTTATAATACTTAATGCATTGATGTAGGGATGACGAAACCATGTTGTGTTTGTGAATCCATGGCTGACCAAGTAAAGCATTGAAAGAGGTCTTTGCATTGATGATGTGGAATTTTATGGTTGTTACTAGTTCTCAAACTTTCATTAATAATGTAATCGATCCAAAGACTCTTTTTCTCTTTTGGTTAAATCATCTGTCGGCGTTATTTTTAGTTGGAGGAGTTGCCCGTAAGAAGCTGTTGGTCACCGGAATCAAAATCTCGTCACCCGCTTTGGAGGGACATTTTAATTTACATATATATTTAGTTTTAGAAAAATATGAAATCAAACTGACCACCCCATATTTTTCATAGTTTAAATGAAAGAGTGTTGTACCTCAAATCATGTATCTATCCCGAAGGATAAACAAAAGACTTGAGGATGAGGCTCGATCAAATAAACTAAAGAATATATGACATTTGTTTGGTCTGCGAAACGTTTGTATTTGCCAACAATTTTCCCTATTTAATATGAAGAATTAAATAGGTTTTATATTGAGTCTGGGTTCGGACATGCTTCCTATAAGGGCAAGCCCCTATAGTTAATTACATCTTAAATGATCAAAATCACCTAAGAAGACTCTCGATAAAAATCAAGAAATATTACCTTCAAGGAGTTTCGAAGGGTAGGACTTTTCAATGAGATCGGACGTAGAGGTGTGAAAGGGGATCAGTTCAAATTTAGAACATTTTATTGTAGAGTCCAAAGGAGGAAGAACTAGAGGATGTCATGGATCCAGAGGAGAACCTCGGTGACTTCCCAAGTTATCCTAATGTTTGGCTTCAGTTTTGAGGAGAAATATTTAGGTGTTTCATCCTGTCAATTTTTTTAGTTAGGGCTTACATTCACGTAAAACTATCACACAAATAGCCTGGAAGATGTGAGAATTTAGGTCGTGACGGACGACAACCTCGCAAATAGCCTGGAAGATGTGAGGATTTAGGTCATGACGGACGACAACCTCAGAATCCTAAGATCAAATAGCTTGGAAGATGTGAGGATTTAGGTCGTGACGAACGACAACCTCAGAATCCTAAGATCAAATAGCCTGGAAGATGTGAGGATTTAGGTCATGATAAACGACAACCTCGGAATCCTAAGATGTATAGCCTGGAAGATGTGAGGATTTAGGTCGTGACAAACGACAACCTCGGAATCCTAAGACGGTATAGCCTGGAAGATGTGAGGATTTAGGTCGTGACAAACGACAACCTCAAAATCCTAAGATGATTTAAGAGCTTATATTATATAGCAGGGCTATACAAAGGCCTAAAGATAAGGTGAGGATTTACGTTGCATTAGCAAGCAACCTCGAAGTCCTATGGCTTTGTTGTTTATATCTAAGACAGGAAGATTGGTTTAGCTGGGGAAGACAAATTTTACCATTGAAGATGGTCGTGTTGCCCACCATGCTAGCTCCAAGCTCTTTGCCGCAACGTGTTTGAGTTTTCTAGTGTGTCAAGTTATGATGTCAAATCAGGTGGCCCTATAGTTGAAGCTCTTTAAATTTTATGGGGGCATGTTAAAGTTGATTAGAGCGACACCGATTAGGATCCTACGGCTCCCTCGTTCTAGCACCGGATTCACTTAGTCCAAATGAATTTACTAAACTCAACTTAATGAGTTCCATAATTTCATTTAGACCTTGGGAAGCCTCGTTACACTTAGTCCAAATGAATTTACTAAACTCAACTTAATGAGTTCCATAATTTCATTTAGACCGCACCTCGTTACTAAACTCAACTTAATGAGTTCCATAATTTCATTTAGACCGTGGGAAACTTCATTAGCAATGTAGGTTACCTCCTCCCCATAATTTCATTTAGACCGTGGGAAGCCTCGTTAGCAACCGTAGGTTACCTCCTCCGACATTTAGACCGTGGGAAGCCTCGTTAGCAACCGTAGGTTACCTCCTCCGAGGGGTTCCTGATCTTCCTCTATCGGAATCACTTAGTCCAAATGAATCTATTAGAATCACTTAGTCCAAATGAATTTACTAAACTCAACTTAATGAGTTCCATAATTTCATTTAGGGAAGCCTCGTTAGCAACCGTAGGGTTACCTCCTCCGAGGGCTCCCGATCTTCCAATAGGGGAAGCCTCGTTAGCAACCGTAGGTTACCTCCTCCGAGGGTTTCCCGATCTTCCGATAGAGAGGGAAGCCTTGTTAGCAACCGTAGGTTACCTCCTCCAAGGCGTTCCCGATTTTCCAATAGAGGCATATTACTTTAGTTGGAGCCTCGTTAGCAACCGTAGGTTACCTCCTCCGAGGGGTTCCCGATTTTCTTTAAATCGTGAGAAGCCTCACCGTAGGTTACCTCCTCCGAGGACCATAATTTCATTTAGACCGTGGGAAGCCTCGTTAGCAACCGTAGGTTACCTCCTCCGAGGACCACTATTTTCGATTGGATTCACTTAGTCCAAATGAATTTACTAAACTCAACTTAATGAGTTCTGGCCTTATGATTGAAGTTCTTTAAATTTTATGGAGGCATGTTAAAGTTGATTAGAGCGACACCATCCCTCGTTCCGGCATCACTATTTTCTATTGGATTCACTTAGTCCAAATGAACTTATCAAACGCATCTTTAAATTTTATGAGGTCATATTAAAGTTGATTAGAGCGACACCAGTTAGGATCCTACGGCTCCCTCGTTCCGGTATCACTATTTTCTATTGGATTCACTTAGTCCAAATGAACTTACTAAACCCTCGTTCCGACACCGGATTCACTTAGTCCAAATGAATTTACTAAACTCAACTTAATGAGTTCCATAATTTCATTTAGACCTTGGGAAGCCTCGTTACACTTAGTCCAAATGAATTTACTAAACTCAACTTAATGAGTTCCATAATTTCATTTAGACCGACTTTAGTCCAAATGAATTTACTAAACTCAACTTAATGAGTTCCATAATTTCATTTAGACCATAGCTTAGTCCAAATGAACTTACTAAACTCAACTTAATGAGTTCCATAATTTCATTTAGATCGTGGGAAAAGACACCGGTCAAGATCCCACGGTTTCATCGTCCCGGCACCACTATTTTCTATTGGAATCACTATGTTCCAAAATGAATTTACTAAACTCAACTTAATGAGTTCCATAATTTCATTTAGACCGTGGGAAGACTCAACTAAACTCAACTTAATGAGTTCCATAATTTCATTTAGACCGTGGGAAGACTCGTTAGCAACAGTAGGTTACCTCCTCCGAGGCCAAATGAATTTACTAAACTCAACTTAATGAGTTCCATAATTTCATTTAGTTAGTCCAAATGAACTTACTAAACTCAACTTAATGAGTTCTATAATTTCATTTATACCGTGGAAAAACCCAAATGAACTTACTAAACTCAACTTAATGAGTTTCATAATTTCATTTAGACCGTGGGAAAGTCCAAATGAATTTACTAAACTCAACTTAATGAGTTCCATAATTTCATTTAGACCGTGGGAATAAATGAATTTACTAAACTCAACTTAATGAGTTCCATAATTTCATTTAGACCGTGGGAAGCCTCCGGTCAAGATCCCTCGGTTCCGTCGTCCCGGTATCACTATTTTCTATTGGAATCACTTAGTCCAAACGAATTTACTAAACTCAACTTAATGAGTTCCATAATTTCATTTAGACCGTGGGAAGCCTCGTTCACAACCGTAGTTTACCTCCTCCGAGGGATTCTCGATCATCCGATAGAGACATCTTAATTTAGTTGCAATTGTAGTTTTGTGTGATATTTGTGATTAAATTTTAAGTTGTTTTATCTTCTGAATGTTGTGGCGGTGAATTTTATCTTGATTGATTTTAGTTTTAGTTTTGGTTTTGGTTTTTGTTTTGTGGCTATCCTAATAGTTTTAGTTTTTAAGCAATGTAACATCATTGTTTAGCATGCAAGTTTGTAAGCATAAAAAAATATAGTATGAAAGTACAGGAAAGACAACACTGTAAATTGTAAAAGCGTACCTGTCGAGTCTTCTCGTTCCACCACTTGAAACTTAAAATGCATGTGAGGGCAGTTCACATAGAGGCAAAAAAAAGTAAGGTTTTGGTAGTTTTCCTAACCCTATGTCATATCTTGGTGGGTCCTTAAGATTTTAATTAAGGATGATTTTGTCAATCAAAACATATTAAGTTTACTAGACCTCAGAGGTATCCAGCAGATCTAGAGAAAGAAACAGGTTTGTGCTACTCTCTCGCTGCCTGGTGGAAAATCCCGAGTTCTTTTAAAGTTATTATGTTGCTTAATAATTCATCTTGTAAATACTCTTAGTACTCAATGAGCATTGATGTCTCAAATATCCCTAAGAGTAAGGTAATTATCATTTGTAATTTAATTTTGAATATTATGTGGGTGAAGACCCTTAAAGAGATAAGTTAGTGTTTTTGAAATACTTAGCCAAATTTTGGTCCTAATTGGGCTTGTAGTGTTTGAAAGATGTTTTAATTTTAATTGATATTTACTTTTCTAATCCTCATTTAAATGAAACTTGGTTTAGCCTAAGTCACTGCTAAGCCCTTAAGACCTATGTGAGTGTCGTAATTAGTTTTGAAAAGGTTAAATTTTAGGTGGTCATGATTCATGATTTGAATTTCATTTGACAATCAAATAGGGGTATTAAATTGATTAATTATTGACTTCAAAAGTCATACCCCTAAGTCCTGTGCTCATTTTATTTTAATAAACTTCCAAATTTTAATAATTATTTTCAATTAAGAAAGTGAGGTTGGTTTCTACCAATTAACCCCTTGTGTTTCAAACATCAAAATAAGGTCAGAGGTTGCCCATTTCCCTCCTTGAATTAAGCCTAAATGTTAATTATAGCTAAATTTCCAAAATTACACATTTGCCCCTAAGGCTCTAACACTTCATAATTCATCAAATTTAATTCAAATGACTTTGAAATTTTTATCCTACCTCATTCATGGGTCAATTAAGACATCAGAGGAGAAAATGTGTTTTTTGAAAATTTAATTTAATTTATATAATTATTTTCATTGAAAAATAAATTTTTCAAAGAAAATTTCTAACTTGACCAAGGTAAATCCTAACCCACCTAAATTTTTATTGCAAGTAGACCTAGACTAGAGAAGCCTTTGGACCAAATTTCATGATTTTTTGAATTTTATTTGAATTTTAAGAATTATTTTACATTTTGGGGTATTTATTAAATGTAAAATATTTTAAATGATAAAAATTAAGTTTTATATTTTTCAAAAATCTTCCTAAGGTCAAAAAACTTAGAGGAGAAATTTTATATTTTTTTGAGTTTTATTTGATTTATTGGAATTAATTTTAGTGAAAACTCATTTTTAGCCTTTAAAAATTATTTTTAGCTTTAAAATTCAGTATCTTTATTTTAAAAATTAGGAAAAATATTTTAATTGTTCCTAAGTATTTAGGAAGTAATTTAGAATATTTTCATGAATTTTATTATTTTTTTATTTTATGGATTTTTAATTATTTAAATATTTAAAATAGGCTAAAAAATGAAGTTTTTTATTTTAAGTACCATTTTATTTTTAGAAAATACCCCTAATCACAGAGAACTCAAAAAACCTAGTTTTATAAATTTTTGAGTTATATTTTGATTTTTTTTAATTATTTAAGTGCCAAAAATGTTATTTACCTTTAAAAATTAACTTAAGTTACCAAATGAACTCAAAATACTTTAGAATTTTTATGGTGAGTTCTCTAGATCATAAACATTAGTGTAGATCAAAAATCAAGTCATTTTGTTGTTTGTATTTTTCAAAATTAATTATCTTAGTGATATAGGGTTTGTAAATATTATGTGTATTTTGAATGACTTGACTAATGAGAAATTTTCCTAAAGGCTCTCTCGTCATCATAAACCTTCCAAAATTTTCTTAGATTTTTCTAAGTAACATGCTAATTTCCAAGATTATTTTAAGAAGTTAATGCATATAAACTTGAAAAATATGATTTTGTTTAAGAATCCCCTCTGACTTTGGAAAAATCAGGGAATGTTCCTTAAGACAAAGGTAACAACATGTTAAAATTTCAAGCCATGGTGATATAACTACATGTATGGAGAATCAAAACATCCAAACCATTGTTTAATTAATTAAAAATAAAATATACATCAAATGGACTCCAAATCATTTCCACATTATTCTTCTCTGTTCACTGAATAAGAGGGTATTTTTATTTTTATTTTATAATTTTTTGACACCAAGATATGAATTTTTAATTTAGGGATCATTTTCTGATTTTTTAAATCCCCTATTTATCTATTTAAGCGCGTGGCGCTGACTGTATCCTAGGCAGCTCCGAAAGCACGTGTGTCGCACTCTGGATGGACACCGCCTTCCATGTAGCCATTGACTCGGCCCGCAGTTCATGTAAGGAAATGCTGTCCGGCTCGATCTTCTCTGTCCATCCGATACATGCGTGATCGGACGACTCCTTGAAAGAGTTGGACCCATTCTACCCTCTGCTCGGTATGGTCCTCCCTGATGTGACTGCTGGCTAGATCGGCCATACTGTTGTGTCCACTACTATTGGATATGTTGTCATGATTGTTGGGAACTTTGGTGAGAATGTTCTGCCTGTATCTTTATCGGCTGCTTTCCCTATCCACTACTGCTACTATTCTAGATTTCTTTTTGAATATCCTGGTTGTCCTAGACTTCTCAGCCTTTTCATGAGAATTCATATGTTTGACTACTTCTTACAGATTGCTAGCTTTTCTGAGTAGCTTCTCGAAGGACTTGATGGTGAGTCCCTTAAGCATGAAATCTATTGTACCATGGATGTCTTTGAGTAGAATCTCAATTGCATGATATTTCTGTTGCTGGGACTCACATTTCATGCTAAGGTTTCTCCACCTCAAGATATAATCCACCAAAGTCTCGTTAGATTTTTGCCTTTCTATCATGAGATCTCTAATAGAAGCATGATGTTATGCTCCAGCAAACCTCTTTACAAACAATTACTCTAACTCGGAGAACGTCTTTATTAATCCGTTGGGCAATTTGAAATACCAATCAAATGCTATCTCTGATAGGCTGCTAACAAACTATCAGAAGAGAAAAGCTTCGTTACCTCCGGTATTGCCACAACTGGCTCGAAAATGCGCTATATGTTATCTAGAGTTTTCAGTCCCATCAAATATCTTAAATTTCGGTGTTACAAAACCCTTAGGGTAGGGTACGACATCGAACTCCCCCGGGTAAGGTCTACCCTTTAAAATAATTGCATCACCCTTAGATTGGGGCAAGGCCTCCTGAACTTGTTCAACCATTTGTTTAAATTCCTTTTCTGGTATGACACTTTGGACAGAGTTCTTCTTTTATTGATAGTCTCTGATAGTCGAGGCAACTTCCCTCCTTTCATCGGTGATATGTATAATTTCTGGTTGGTTGACTTCTGGAGAAGATAACTATTATGGTTGAGATTTTCCATTAATTGTAGCCATGGCAGCCATGGTTGTGGCCATATCTTCCATTATTTTCTCCATTTGGTTGATTTGCTCATACCTTAGTAGAACAACCCTACGCAAATCATCTACAGCGTTCCCTTCACCAAGAGGTTGGGTGTCGCGCACAGATGCAGTGGCTCTAGTTTTGATGACGTAAATATCCATGAAGTCTTCATCGAGATAGTTGTTAAAGTCAAAATCTTCATCATCATCAATGGAAACTCCGTGTTCTCAGGTTAACTCAGAAATCTTGATCCTGAGCTTCTCAACCTTCTCTTCAATTATTGATTCTTGTATCATTTTGAGATCTGGGGGACTATGATGAACATCCTCCACTTATTCATCCAACTCGGTCGCAATAGCTGCTACGATGTTGGATACTTTGCACCTTTGCTTCATTCCATGATCTTGCCCTACGGGCTCACCGAACGGTATTGGTATGGCAACCTTAAGTACCCATACCTTTTTTTTTACGGTGATGTCTTGGGACAGGGTGTCTCAATAGAAGCATCAACACGTCAGAGAGAGGCATGCTGACCATGGTGGGGACCAGATACAATATTAGGTAACTTCTTCATTTTTTTCCTTTGGAACTTTAGAGACATCCTTATGACTGGTAACTGGTAGAATTATCATACCCATACATTACTTAATCGATTAACGGCCTGTAGGTCTTGGAGCAACGACAATAGGATCGGTGGTTATGATGGTAGTATCAACTCTGCTTCCCAAGTGGATCCTGACGGGAATGCGAGCAGGCAAAGTTTCAGTTGATCTTTGAGATTGTCTGACATATTTGACATCTTTTAGAATTTCTTCCTTCATGTGAGGGGATACTGCACCCGTTTAAGTAATTCACTGACTGAACAACCCACTTTGGAAGCTAGTCTCTGGAATATTGTACTAACTTGGGTGATAGGAGTGGGCTTCTTCCTCTCCCCACCATGCCCATGAAGTGATGGTAAAGTAATAACAATCTTTTGGATACTTTCGTACCCATTGGTGTTCATTAGGGGATGGAACCTACTTCCTCGCAAAAGCGGATAGGTCTCTAGTAATCCTAGTTCCTCCTGATGAGGTATTTCATCAACAGACACCTCTTCAGAAATGTGGGCTTTAGTAGCCTTCTGAACCTTTTTGCTACTGTTTCTTCTTTGTGATCTTATTAATGGTGCAGACTTTGAACTTGATCCAATTTCAAATACCGATGGCAGAACAACAAATCCTTAGTTGTATCTTCAATAACCATGACCTCTTTTCCATTAGTAGAAATGGGCACAACAGACTTGGCAGGTGCCATGGTGGCAGTAGTCTTTACTTTCTTGTAAGAAGGGAAATCCTACGACAGTTCAGTTTGAACTCAGTAGATGGCGCCTGAACTTCCAGAGCGGTAACTTTCATTATGACGAACGGGGCTTTTCCAAGCACAACTTCAAGTTCATCGAATCTGGCCCCAAACTAGATAGTGGGAGCAACATTGCGGGCATCGCGACTCATTAGCAGATTGTAGGAGAAAGTGAGCGTAGGGAACACCATTGCAACAACTTCAAAAGGAAAGCTCTAAAGTTAGTTATTTGGCTAATACTTTGTAATTTTAGTGTGAACACTAAAAATTAACAAAGGCCGATCTGTAGACTGAGCATTTTTTATTTATTTAGTTTTTAGTTTGTGGTGATTTTGAAACAGTGAAAAATAGTTTGAAAGTAGAGGTATCAAATTAAATAAGAAAGGTTAAAGAACAAGTGCAACACGACACAATTCAATTTAATTTGTAAAGTAGCAAACCAAACTTGAAAGGACATGAAGAGGAAAGTAAAGTTTAGGACTCAGTGCGGGACCGACTTCACAACACATACTGCCCACGTGGAACTAGTCCACCAACACACCTATTGAGGATCCGACCCCACCTTATTGAGAATATTGGGTATCTTCCCTGCCTAGCCGGTCTAAAGAACTATTCAAACTTTAAATTAGCCAATATTCTTTATAGCATCTCTTGTAAAGGTAAAGAATATTATTGCTCCTATTTGGTACAACACAATTAGCATACGTCCAAAACAGAATTCTTATACTTACGACTGATTCATGATAAGGAGAAAGATATTTTCATATCAAGTGTTTTTCTTTTACATAAGCTCAAGTTATCTTTAGAAGTTTTACTGTTTTGACAAAATATTGAAAATACCAAAAAGAATTGAATTTTCCTTATTGAGAAAATATCTATAGTTTAAGTAATTGACTTTTTAAAAAATAGATAGTTTGTGCATATTGCATATTTTTTTAAATACTTGTCTTTTTGAAATAGAAAGTTTGTTTTTTAATAGTGCATATTGCTAATTTTTTTAAGTAATTATTTTTTTAAAAATAGAAAAAGTTTCTAAAAAGTGCATATTGCATAATCTTCTATATGGGTTCGATATTCAGGTCTTAATCAAAAAGTCCTATATTACTTGATAACGATACGTATAGTTGCATAGTATCTTAATATAAATAAATTAAAAAAGTTAAATTCTTATTTTCACAAGGATCAATTTTTTGGTTCTGTTGTAAAGTAAGATATCATAAGTGAATAAGATCATCAAAGTCATTGTTATACTGTTGAATATAGACAGTCAAGTTCAACAACCTCCTAAGATGAGCTAGCACATTATAATCCACTTTGTATAATCCCCCAATATTTACTTGATTATGTGGTTTATTCAAGGGTAGAGGTGAAGGTAGCTCTTCTTGAGTTACTATTTATTTTCCTTTATCCACTGTAGCTGACCTCGAGGGTAACACTTTCTCGCTCCTTAGATGTATTTCTATGAATTCTTCTTCTTGAGATGTTGTAGGCAAAATTTTTGGTGTCTCTTCTCCATCATCGGAGAGATCCAAGTTAATAGTAAGTGGTGCACTGTGGCACTCGAGGACTGGTTCCACACTTTTGGTGTTATAGTAATCAGTATCGTTGATATCTTCATTCTTGTTAACGGGTTCATTGGACTTAAGTACGATCTAAGGATCAATTTAGGAATTGAGATCAGAGTTAGATTGAACAAAATCAGTTATGTTATCACTAGAAATAATTAAAACATAGCCAAAATCATAATCATTATATTCTTAATACTCTAGTAGGGCAAAAAGATAATCATACATGATCAGAGTTCGATGATTTTCTTCCTCAAATTCGAGAAAATCAATCTAACAGAGGTAGTCCCTATCCTACCCCCCCCCCACGCTATCGATCTTCACGACGTCATTCTTTTCTTTCTCTTCAGATTGCGACGACTTCTCTTGTGAAACCTCCATCTTGGGCTGAGTAGGTTGTAGACTCTAAATGGCTGCCTACGCTAAAGCGGTCTAAATCTGATCCAATATCTTCTTAGATGACTTACTCCAAAATGTACTCCATCCATCTTTCTATGAATACAGATCTATCGGAGTGATTGGCTCGGTCAAAATCATATTCACAGAACCTTTTTCAGATTCTTTTAAATATTCTTCAAGATCGTTATATTTCCTTCTTTAAAATTCCTCTCGAGCCAATTCTTGAAAAAGAAACATCCCTCTATAGTATGTCCATACAATTTGTGGTATGAGCAATAATTGGGTTGATCTTTCATATCGACTTCCTTAAGCTTCCTTGGATCTGACAATCTGAACTCAGGCTTCTTCATTAGAATTTTGAATATTTTGGGCACGGCTTCAGCTTTGAAGGAATATATTGCTTTCTTTCTCTCCGAAAGAGTTGGACCCATTCTACCCTCTGCTCGGTATGGTCCTCCCTGATGTGACTGCTGGCTAGATCGGCCATATTGTTGTGTCCATTACTATTGGATATGTTGTCATAATTGCTGGGAACTTTGGTGAGAATGTTCTGCATGTATCTTTATCGGCTGCTTTCTTTATCCATTATTGCTACTATTCTAGATTTCTTCTCGAATATCCTGGTTGTCCTGGACTTCTCAGCCTTTTCATGAGAATTCATATATTTGACTACTTCTTGCAGATTGCTAGCTTTTCTGAGTAGCTTCTCGAAGGACTTGATGGTGAGTCCCTTAAGCATGAAAGCTATTGTACCATGGATGCCTTTGAGTAGAATCTCAATTGCATGATATTTCTGTTGTTGGGACTCACATTTCATGCTAAGGTTTCTCCACCTCAAGATATAATCCACCAAAGTCTCGTTTGGTTTTTGCCTTTCTATCATGAGATCTCTAATAGAAGCATGATGTTATGCTCCAGCAAACCTCTTTAAAAACAACTACTCTAACTCAGAGAACGTCTTTACTGATCCGTTGGGAAATTTGAAATACCAATCAAATGCTATCCCTGATAGGCTGCTGAAAAACTATCAGAAGAGAAAAGCTTCGTTACCTCCGATATTGCCACAACTTGCTCAAAAATGCACTATATGCTATCTAGGATTTTCAGTCCCGTCAAATATCTTAAATTTTGGTGACACAAAACCCTTAGGGTAGGGTACGTCATCGAACTCCTCCGGGTAGGGTCTACCCTTTAAAACCAATGCAGCACCCTTAGATTGGGGCAAGGCCTCCCGAACTATTTCAACCATTTGTTTAAATTCCTTTTCTGGTATGACACTTTGGACAGAGTTCCTTTTTTTATATATAAACTCTGATAGCCGAGGTAACTTCCCTCCTTTCATCGGTGATATGTATAATTTCTGGCTGGTTGACTTCTGTAGAAGATAACTATTGTGGTTGAGATTGTCCATTAACTGTAGCCATGACAGCCATGGTAGTGGCCATATCTTCCATTCTTTTCTCCATTTGGTTGGTTTGCTCATACCTTAGTAGAACAGCCCTACACAGATCATCTACAGTGTTCCCTTCATCAAGAGGTTGGGTGTCGCGCACAGATGCAGTGGCTCTAGTTTTGATGACGTAAATATCCATGAAGTCTTCATCGAGATAGTCATTAAAGCCAAAATCTTCATCATCATCATCCACGGAAACTCCATGTTCTCAGGCTAACTCAGAAATCTTGACCTGAGCTTCTCAACCTGCTCTTCAATCATTAATTCTTGTATCATTTTGAGATCTGGGGGACTATGATGAACATCCTCCACTTGTTCATCCAACTCGGTCGCAAAAGCTGTGACGACGTTGGATAATTTGCACCTTTGCTTCATTGCATGATCCTGCCCTACGGGCTCACTGAACCGTATTGGTATGGCAACCTTAGGTACCCATACCTTTTTTTTACGGTGATGTCTTGGGACAGGGTGTCTCAATGAAGCATCGACACGTCAGAGAGAGGCATGCTCACCATGGTGCGGATCCGATACAATATCTGGTAACTTCTTCATTTTTTTCATTTGGAACTTTAGAGACATCCTTATGACTGGTAACTGGTAGAATTCTCAGACCCAGACATTACTTAATCGGTTGACGGCCTATAGGTCTTGGAGCAGCGACAATAAGATCGGTGGTGATGATGGTAGTATCAACTTTGCTTCCCAAGTGGATCATGACGAGAATGCGAACAGACAAAGTTTCAGTTGATCTTTGAGATTGTCTGACATATTTGACATCTCTTAGAATTTCTTTCTTCATGTGAAGGGATATTGCACCCGTTTAAGTAATTCACTGACTGAACAACCCTCTTTGGAAGCTAGTCTCTGGAATACTTACTAACTTGGGTGATAGGAGTGGGCTTCTTCCTCTCCCCACCATGCCCATGAAGTGATGGTAAAGTAGTAACAATCTTTTGGATACTTTCGTACCCATTGGTGTTCATTAGGGGATGGACCTACTCCCTTGCAAAAGCGGATATGTCTCTAGTAATCCTAGTTCCTCCTGATGAGGTATTTCATCAACAGACACCTCTTCAAAAATGTGGGCTTAGTAGCCTTTTGAACCTTTTGGCTACTGTTTCTTCTTTGTGATCAAGTTAATGGTGCATACTTTGAACTTGATACAATTTCAAATACCGATGGCGGAACAACAAATCCTTCAATTGTATCTTCAATAATCATGACCTCTTTTCCCTTAGTAGAAACGAGCACAACAGACTTGGCAGGTGCCATGGTGGCAGTAGTCTTTACTTTCTTGTAAGAAGGGAAATCCTACGACAGTTCAGCAGTAGACGACGCCTAAACTTCCAGAGCGGTAACTTTCATTATGACGAACGAGGCTTTTTCGAGCACAACTTCAAGTTCATTGAATCCGTCCCCAAACTTGATAGTGGGAGGAACATTGCGGGCATCGTGACTCATTAGCAGATTGCAGGAGAAAGTGAGCGTAGGGAACGCCATTGCAACAGCTTTAAAAAGAAAGCTCTAAAGTTAGTTATTTAGCTAATACTTTGTAATTTTAGTGTGAACACTAAAAATTAACAAAGGCCGATCTGTAGACTGAGCATTCTTTATTTAGTTTGAAAGTAGAGGTATCAAATTAAATAAGAAAGGTTAAAGAACAAGCGCAACACGACACAATTTGATTTAATTTGCAAAGTAGCAAACCAAACTCGAAAGGACATGAAGAGGAAAGTAAAGTTTAGGACTCAGTGCGGGACCGACTTCACAACACACAATGCCCACGCGGAACTAGTCCACCAACACACCTATTGGGGATCCGACCCCACCTAAAGATAGATGTCCTAATGAACTCTGGAACCTCTCTGTCCAAAGGTAATTGGACAGACTGTCCAGAAGTCTGGAAAAGTTGACCTTACTTTCCCAAGAAAGAATTTGGTGAAGCATGCCAACAGAATAAGGGTAATTTGAACCATAAGGGACATGGACACATTACCGATATGTGAAGACAAGATTCCCTGATTTAAATGGAGAGAGAAACTAGTCCCAGCGGAGTCACCAGAAGTTGTCGACACTATTTTTAGGGGGTCCTGTGGAAGTTTTCGGTCACTGNTATATATATATATATATATATATATATATATATATATATATATAGTTTAGAAAAATATGAAATCAAACTTATTCAATTTCTTTCATAGTTTAGATGAAAGAGCACTACACCTCAAGTTTTTTATTTATCTTGAATGATAAACACATGATTTGATAGTGAGGCTTAATCAAATAAACTAAGAAATGTATGACATCTATTTGATCTGCGAAACCATTTTATTATAAGCCGTGAAATTCATTTATTTAATATGAAAAATTAAATAGAGTTTATATTAAGTTGGGTTCGTTAAAGTTTCATATAAAGGTAACCCCTTATAGTTAGTTACATCTTAGATAATTAAAGTCACCTAAGAAAACTCTTGATAAAAATCAGGGGATACTATCTTCAGGAATTTCAAAGGATATGACATGTAAAAGGAATCAGACAAGGAGGTGTGAAATGGGAATTGCTCAAATTTTGAACATTTATTTTTGGAATTCAAAGGAAGAAGAAATAGGGAATGTCACAGATCCTGAGAAGAACCTCGGTGGCTTCCAAAACTATCCTATGGTTTGGTTTCAATTTAAAGGAGAAATAATTAAGTGTTTCATCCTGCCAATTTTATTAATTAGGTCTTACATCCATGTGAAGCGATCACACAAATAGCCTAGAAAATTTGAGGATTTAGATTGTAACGAACGACAACCTTAGAATCTTAAAACAGGTTAGGGCTTAAATTATATAGCAAGATTATACAAAGGCCTAAAGAAAAGTGGAGGATTTATGTTACACTAGGCGGAGAACCTCGAAGTCCTATGGTTTGTTTGTTTAATTCTAAGAAATTGTTTAGATGGTGTAGACATGTTTTGCTGTTGAAGATGGTCGTGCCACCCGCAATGCTAGCTCCAAAATCCTCCTCGTAGCAAGTTTAAGTTTTTTAATGTGTCGAGTCATGATTTCAAATCAAGTGTTTCCTAAGGTCATTTAAATATTATGGGGGGTTAAAGTTGATTAGAGTGACATCGGTTAGGATCCCACGATTCCTTCGTTCTGAAATCACTATTTTCTTCTAAATTTACTTAGCTTAAATGAGTTGTTAAACCCATTTAAACCGGAAAGATCTCGTTAGCAGCCGTGCGTTACCTCCCCCGAGGGACTCCCGTAAATTCAAAAGGATATTTTAAATTTAGTGAAATTTTAAAAGATTTATGGTTACCTTTGAAATAAATTTGTTAGTTTTTTTTTTAAAATGTTGATTAACTTTTAAAAAAAGTTGTTTTGATTTTGTAAGTAAAGTAAGGTACTCACCTAAGCAGTTTGTAATATTTGTAGAAAATAAAATAACAGAAATTAAATAATATTGTAAAAGTGTACCTGTCATCTTCTCGGCATTCCAACTGAAATGTTAGTCTTTTACAACATTTGTGTATTTTGCAAGAGACAAAGTAAGATATGTAAGTTTTGAGTAGCTGAAGGTGTAACTAACAAACCCCGAGTATGACTTATCGAATCCCAAAAGATCTTAATAAATGATTTTAGAATGAAATATAATAAGTTCAATCTGTCCTTCAAAATATTAAAGAGATTATAAAGTGTTCGAGGAATGACCCTAAACTGCTTTAAAGATCCCTTGAAATATTTGAGTTCATTTTGAACTTATCGTATTGCTCTATTAATCATCCCAGGTCAAATTAAAATTACCCCATTACTCGGTAAACTTTGACATTTTAATTGTCCTGAGGACAGGGTACCCAACAAATCATTTGATATTCCACTTAGAAGTTATGTAGGTGAATGCCCCTAAGACAAGTTTCAGTCATTAAAGACCTTTGTACCCACCACTAAAGCTGGGCTTGCAGTGCTAATCATTAGTCATATTATCCTCTAAATCCTATCAAATGAATTTAATATCAAGCCTAGATCACTACCAAGCCCTTTAATGTAATGGGAGAAGGATTAGCAAAGATTTAGAACTTTAATTTAGGTGAAGTGGATTCTGATTAAAAGAAGTTAGATTATCATTAATTGGGGACTTAATCATAAGTGAAACATCATCTCCCTAATTTAAGCCCATCACTTGGAAACCATTTGATTTTGATTAACTTCCAAATCTAATAATTTAGAAAATTTATAATTTTATTCTTATCATAGAAAAGTGGCAAGTTGGTTTCTACCTTTTACCCATTATGTTTCAATCATCCAAACATGTCAATTAGAATCTAAATTACCCCTTTCAATTTAGTTAATCGTAAATTTGGATTAAGGAACCAAAAGCCTAAAATGACCACTTTACCCTTAGGGCTCTTCACCTCATAACTTATGAAGAATAATTCAAGTGACTTAAGGGATTTTAGAGTACCCTAATCATAGAGTAATTAAAACATCATAGGAGAAAAATGTGATTTGTTTAGTTTTTTTATTTATTTTTAATTTAAATAATAATTTTAACCTAGGAAATAAGATTTTCAAAATTAATTTATTTAAGCAATCAAAAAAAAGTTTTTAGTTTATTAGAAAAGTATTAGAGGTTCCCTAAGGCCAGTGAAAACACTTAGTTAAAATGCTATGATTTTCTAAATTAAGTTTTAATTCAATTTTATAATTATTTACTGGTTCTTAATGATTTAATTAAAATGGACAAACATGTTTCAATTAACAAAAAATTATTTTTACATTTATATTAAACATCCCTGAGTCCAGAGAACTCAGAGAAACAATTTTTATATTTTTTAATGATTTTCAATTTATTTATTATAATTATTTTTTTGAGAAAATAAGAGAAATACATTTTTAAGCCTTTGGAAATTTATTTTTAACTTAGAAAATGTAGAAAAATATTTTAATGAGTCTCAAATGATCGAAACCTTAGGAGCATTTTGAAATGTTTTTGTAATTTTGAAATTTTTAATTATTTTTAACTTAAAATAAAGCTCAAAAATCAAGTATTTTATCAAAAATTACTTTTATTTTTCCTACCACAAGGAACTCAGAAAACCACTTTTCACAATTTTTCTAAGTATATTTAATTTAATATAATTATTTCTGCACAAAAATACAATGTTTCTTAAAAGATCAACTTTAGTTCTTAAACTTAATCAAATAATTCTCAAATCTTTACAATGAGTTAACATGATTTTTACATACATTGTGGAATTGATTTTGTTGATTTTTTGTTAATATTCAATTTAATTAAATTAAGACAAGATATATATATTTAATTTATCATGAAAATTCACAAAATTTTTCAAACCCTCATAGTATTTTTCCTAAGCTTCTCTGACCACAAAAAACCTACTAAAATTTATCTCATAATTTTCCAAGTGATATTTCAATTTAGATAATTAGTTTAAGCCAAAATAGTCATCTTAGCTTGAAAATTAGGTTAAGAACACAGAGATATCCTTTGATCATGGAAAAAATCAGAGAACAAAGCCTTTTTCATGAGGAACAAACCCTCAAAATTTCAAGCCATGGTGAGTAATGCTTAGCCATAATGAATTAAAGTACCATAGAGTAATTAAAAATCAAAGAGTAGTCAAATAATTTTTATTTTTGGTCCATTGAGTGAGAGGGTATTTTTAATTTATTTTTTTTAATTTTCTATACAAAGATATGAATTTTGTAAGTTCTCGCATTTAAATAAATCCATAAAATCCGTATTTTTCTACTTAAAATCAAGGCGCCACCTCAACCTCAGCAGCTCCGAAGTCTCCACGCGGTGCTCTGCTATTCAATGCTGCTAGCCACTTGGCCACCTTGTCAGCCCGCCTTTTTGTTCCATATGTTCGTTCAACGCGATGTCAACCGTCTATGGAATAAACACGCGATCGGACGACATCCGTTCATCGTCCCCAATTGACCTAACTCGTAAGTCGTTCACACTAAAACCTTAAGATCTCTAGCTAGATTATACCAAATCACTTTAGATTTGTTCCTACACATTTATCTACTCAAGACAAACATATTTATACGGCTTATACGGCATGAAATATAGTAAATATGTATGAACAATCAAATGAAGCTCGGTTTAGGGTTGAAGCTCAATACCTTTGTATGAGAGGGGAGGCCTCAATCAGATGGTTGTAGCAGCTTTGATTGGGTCCAACAAACCTTCATATGAAGTCCTAGGCTTTGGTGAATTGTCTAGGTATGATTTCGATCAAAATAGATTTCAGGTGTTGATCAAAGTTTAGGTTAGGGGCTCTTTGTGATGGGGCTTTTGTGGGGAATCAACTCCTCTCACTTAGAGGATGGTGTGTGCATAGTTAAATGAAGTTTGGTGGAGTGTGGAGTTGTGGGGAAATCTGTCATGGTTTTCCTTGAATTTTGAACTCAAAATTTAGCTCTCATAGAGGAATCCAGAAGAAGAAAATGGTGGGCTTGAGCTTAGGAGTTCTTGGAGAGTGTCTGGAAGTAATTGGGCAGAGTCTCCCCAAGGAAATTGGCTTGCCTTATGTTTTTACCATGGGAGAGGGGTTAAATAAAATGGCTTAGGGTGGCTGGCAGGGCTAATTAGTGGGTGCAAAATAATGCTTATGTGGAGGTTTTAAAGGTGTCAAAGCCAATTGGAATTGTCCGGCTGAGATGGGTGAGATTAGGTTTAGATGGAGGCATGGGGGCCCTCAATTTTGGTGTTTTTCGGTGACTAAGATGGTTGGCCAAAGCAGAGGAGGTGGTCAGGCAGCTAAGTGAGCCAGGGGGAGGTTTAATTATACTTAACTCCTAATGGTATGACATGATGGCAAGTATATTTTGGTTTAGGCCTAAAAAGGATAAGATTCCTTAAATTAAGGGAACATTAGTCCATGGCTCCCATAGGGTGGGCTAGATGAGTCTAGCCCGGTCACTAGGGTCCAAAATTTGGCTGTAGAAGCTTTGGCTTAATCAATTTGGCATGACTTGGTTAGATTGATGCATGGGTCCAATTTGGGTCAAATTGGCTTGAAGTTGGGTTTGGGTTGGGTTAGCCATGACATTGGACTCAATTGATTGAGCAAATTGGTGTAGATGATTGCCATAAAGAGTTTGGAAAAGATTTGGAGTAACTTTGAATTGATTTGGAGGGTCAATTTGAGGGACTTTGGCCATTTGGTCAATTTGGGGATGTTGAGTTAGACTTAAGCTAGGATAGAGTTGTGTTAAGTCCAAATTGAGAGTTCAAAATGGTCTAGAGGGATGTTATGAAGAGTTATCAACATTAATTGGGTGTCAATTTCAGGATTTGGGCATTTAATTTGGGGACTTTTGAAGATATGACTAAATTGGGGTAAAATTGGGGGTTTGGATTTAGGTGAAATTAAGCTCAAAGTATGGGTTAATTGGGCTTGGATTTAGGTTTAATTGAGTTTGTTCATGATGATTTTGAGTTTAGAATTAAAATTTAGGAAAATAGGAACCAAATTGGTGGACATTTGGGGTGAATTGGGGTATAATTTGGTCTTTTGGTCAAAATAGGTCAAATTGATCAAATTTCAATTGAAATGCTCAAATTGGTTTTGGGGACATTTGGAATGATTTTGAAGGTTTTGGGAAAGTTTGGGCCATCAAGGGTATTTTGGTAATTTTGGGGATATTTTGGTAATTTTGGAAATTTTGGGATGTTTTGGGCAATTTGAGTAGTTTCAAATGATTTGAGATGATTTTTGGACAAAATTATGTAATTTGAGTAATTTTTAGGTTTTTTGTCAAAATTGAGGTTTCAATGGTATTTAGGTAAATTGGGTAGATTTTGGGGGTAGATGGCTAAATAGGGTATTTTGGTAAAAATTAGGGTGTCAATCACCCTACATGATCCATGAACCAACAGAATTCGCTACTTTGTGTACTTCATGCACTAGTCTTAGCTAAACCCTAACCTAGGGCTAGTGGGTCTAAGAAACCATCTACATGAGTCTCCCAAAAGATCAAGAGATTAAAGTTAACAAGTTTGGGTTTAAGGTAGTGAGTGGAAGTGTAATGTGCAAGTGTGTGTGTGAGTGTATACACTAGCTCAAGATCAACACCCAGAGTCCACCCTAAGGCCAAGCAAACCTATAGGAACTCTCCTTGAGCTCCCTCATATTGTCTCCACCTACTAAGTGCTAGAGGTTAGGACCAATTATGTGGAACTTCAAGTTAAGCAGAGAAGAGTTTAGAATTTAAAATTGTGAGAGTTCCTTTTCTAGTCTTCTAGGAATAGTCAACAAGAAAGTCATATGGCTAGACCTTAGGCTACTAAAGAGGAAACTAGATCTCAACTAAAAGTGAGGTCAAGACATGGCTACCTGGACATCTTGATAACTAGCAAAGTGATAGGATTGAAGTTTCATCTGCCACTCCAAGTGCTCGTAGTGGTGATACATCTCATGCAACTTGTTGTGTAGATTGGAAAGCTCCTCTTCAATCTTCCCCAAGTTGCTTGTCACCTTCTCCAAACTCAGCACTAGAAATTCATTGAAATAAGTTTGGGCATCATTATGCAAAAACTTATTTCCAACTCCATTCTCTCTATTCTCCATAAAACCAAGTAAGATCTCCAACCCTTTCTAAAACTCTCTTCTCTGGTCTAAATTTTGAAGGAATGAAGATTAGGGACAAAGGCTAGGCAGTTTTATAGAGAAGACATGGAGAAAAATTGCTTTAGCACGGTTTTCCAATGTCTAGAAGCTGTGGTGCCAGCATCACAGGACTCTGGCGCTTAGGCGCCAATTATTGGCAGCTAGAAGTCAGTATCCAAGTGAACATTGATTCACCTAATGTCAAATTTCTTTGATTTACAATAATGTTTAATACCTTAAATAGTGTTAAAAATAATGCCACTAAAGCAATGGATAGTCACAATACAACAAAAATAACAAACATAAATCATATCACACTTACAACCATTGGTTGCCTCCCACAAAGCGCTTGGTTTAACGTCGTTAGCCCGATGTATCCAAATGTTTCAAAGTCTCTTATAATAGGGATTGTTTTCTTCAATGTAAGGCTTCAACCTTTGTTCATTTACTTTAGTTATATGTCCAGATTTAGATATTTAATCTCCACAGCCTCATAAGAATAAACTTTTGTCAAAATAAATGGCCCCATCCACCTAAACTTAAGTTTTTCAGGAAATAATTTCAACGTTTATTGTATAATAAAACATCTTGTCTAGGCTCAAAATATTTTCTTAAAATCTTTTAATGATGCCATAGTTTTATCTTTTATTTATAAATTTGAGCATTTTCATAAGATTCGTTCCTAATTTCCTCGAGCTCATTTAATTGTAATAATGATTTTTCTCCGGTTTCGTTTAAATTATAATTAAATTATTTTATCACTCAATAAGAGTTATGCTTTAACTCAACTGGCAAATGACAAGTTTTTCCAAATATGAGCCTATATGGCGACATTCCTATATGAGTTTATAAGTAGTCCTATAAGCCCATAATGCAAAATCAAGACTATCAGACTGATTAGCTCTTTTAGGTTTCACAGTTTTCCTCAATTTTTTTTTCATGATTTGATAATTCTACTAATTCACTAGTCTGAGGGTGATAAGCTGTGTTAATTCTATGTCTAATGTCATATTTTCTATGTAAAGTGTTCATTTTAAAATTCTTAAAATAACTTCCCTCATCAGTAATGATCACTTGGTATTCCAAATCTACTAAAATATTTTTGTTTAAAAATTTTGCAACACTCAGAGCATCACAATGAGGCAAGGCTATTGCTTCAATCCATTTAGACACATAGTTCACAACAAATAAGATATAAATCTTTCCTGAAAATGGACCCATAAAATCTAAACCCACACATCAAAAATTTTAACTTCTAATGTAAAATTTAAGGGTATTTCATCTCTTTTAGAAATATTATCTACTCTCTGATATCTATCATAAGTTTTCACATAATTATTAACATCCTTAAACAATGTAGGCCAATAAAATCCAGAGCGTAAAATTTTAAATGCAGTTTTATCTATTCCAAACTGTCCCCCAAATTCAGATTTATGACATTTTTGTATAATTTCAAGGGTTTCATTAATTGGTACACATCTTTGAATGACTGAATCACAATATTTCTTATATAAATAAGGGTAATACAAAAAGTAAAACCTTGCATTATAGATAAAATTCTTTTTCTGGTGGCTTGTTAGTCCGTATGGTAGAATACTACTAAGAAAGTAGTTAACTATTTCTGCATAGCATGGTATATGCTACTCAGCAATAGCATAAAGTTGTTCATCAGGAAGATTTTCATTTCTGTAATCCTCATTGTTCATTTATTTTCCATGTTCAAGTCTTGACAAATGATCGACAATTTGATTATCAACTCCTTTCCTATCCACTGTCTTAAAATCAAATTCTTCCAAAAGAAGGACCCATGTGATTAATCTTGGTTTCTCATCCTTTTTTGACATAAGATTTTTAACAGCGAAATGATTAGTAGGCACAATAATTTAGTTACAAGTAAATATGACCTAAATTTATCAAAAGCATATACTACTGCCAACAACTCTTTTTTAGTTGTTCTGTAATTAATTTGTGCTTCATTAAGAGTTTTGCTGGCATAATATACAACTTTATAAATCTTATCATATTTTTGTTCTAAAACAACTCCAATAGCGTAATCACTTGCACCACACATTATTTTAAACAGTTTTCCCCAGTCAGGTGAAATAATGATAGGTGTAGTAATTGACTTTTTTTAATAAATTGAAAGCTTTAAGACAATCATAATTAAAATCAAACAGTATCTTTTTCTAAAAGTTAGCAATTATAGAAAATTCTTTAATATACATCCTATAAAATCCAGCTTGTCCTGAAAAACCTCTTACAACAGTTACTGAATTAAGAGGTTGTAATTCAACAATAATTTGAATTTTCGCTTCATCCACTTCCATATCATTCTTAGAAATTTTATGTCTTAATATAATCCCTCCTATGACCATAAATTGACATTCCCAATTGAGAACTAACTTCGTTTCTTCATAGCATTTTAGAATTGGATAATGGGCTCTGGAGTGAGCTGGTTTGACCACCCATGCTTGGTCCAAGGGGATGTAGAGGCCATGTAGGATGACATGTGCCCTCCCCCCCATCATGACTTGGACTAAGTCAAAAATGTAGGCTTGATGGGTTTTTAATAGTTTCTTCATGTAATGATAGGTGTTATTGGGTCCTTGATGACCCAAGAAGGATGTACCAAGGGTGAATTTAGGCTTGGGCTCCATGTGTTGATTTGGAAATTTTATTTAGGTTTGGACTTAGAGTAGGACCATCATGATAATTCTTTTTAATTAATTAATTAACAAAATGAAGGAATGTATGAGAAATAACCCTATAGTGATTGAGTTGACCATATGGTTATAGGGTTGACCATGTGGACATCGGGTTGACCCTATGATCCATGGAGGTTATGGTATGTGTTATAACCATATGATTTAAGTTTTAATTGGTCATTTTTTGTCCAAATTAGGGTTAAAACTAATTTCTTTGACCACTTTAAAGTACCACTAAGTCTTAGGTTGAAAAGGGCACATTAGGGTTTTGGTTTGGTTTTTGGGGTTTAATGGGGTTAGGGAGATCCCTAGTGATCAAGTTGGGTAGATCTAGGACTATGGATGAGTTGGGTAGATCTAGGACTATGGATAAGTTCCTGGGGTTTTAAGTTAACTTGGATGACCCAGGGTATGTCTTGCCCATAGAGGTCAATTTGGGGTCCACACTTAGTCAAAACCCTAAAGCACCCAAACCTTAGAGTTAAAGGGTTTTGAGCTTGTCTTAATGGAGTCCCAAAAGTCATAGCTCTTCATAGGCAAAGTATGGGGTGAGTCATCTCAAAAGTGAGGTCAACAAATGCTAACTTGAACAAAATGTTCACGGAGCTTCCAATGTCGATGAGATAATCCAGACTAGAAAATTACAAGTTATCCCTGTAACGACGATAACTTCTTTGTTGGGTTTCCCTGTTGGGGAAGATCGTCATCTGTGAACAAGATGAGAGGAAAACCTCCTCACCTCTGCATGAATTTGAGGTTGCACAACTCGCTCGTCCTAGTCCTCTTTTGGAAGCTTCGTATGGGGAATCCATGCCGCCAAGGATAGCTAGAAGTACCCTTACGACACAGACGACACTCGTTCGGACTTATATGAGTGGAGCATTTATCTCTAGTGCCTCAGTACGCCCTACTAGTTCCCTTTTTCATCTACGTAGATCCGACACTATCTCGGTTTGATACCAGCTCTATTATAGAGGTTCTCATCCTCTGTCTTCCTCTCTGCATGCGCATCTCGATGTCATCCCATTGGGATTCACGTTGGCTACTACTCTTTGATTGCTCCATTCTCTTTGTGATCATTCTGTTCATCTTCATGTCGACGACATGACTCCACACTCACTGCACCTTGTAGAATATTGAATTCAAATATGTCTGAGATGCCTGCCCAAGGAATAAAGTGCTGGAAGAATGATAGAGAGAATGTGGAGCAATAAGATAATATTGAACGGTAAATTAGCTTAAATTTTATTTATGAAATGGACTCCTCATTTATAAGAATGTGCCTTTATATATTTACATGTTGTACCCCTGAAATACATGGGAATGAGGAGGGTGTTCTTGTCTGTAAATGAATATTAACCATGGGACCCCTGGGTGTGGCTGAGAGGCTATGAAACCAAGCGATCGTTAAGTCGAGTGGTTGTTTGTGGAGGTCCACATCAAATGCCTTAGAGCTGAATGATATGTTTCACTTCCTTGATTTACCCCTCATCCGTCTGAGATGCTCTGCCTTCCTGACATGTGGGATTGACTGATTGAGTGCGCGGTCTTGAGCCATCCTAAGTAGATTCAGCAGGGCCACATCCCTTCCTCTGCCATCCACGAGATGTCTCTGCGATTCGTGTCGACATATTTTCGATGTAAAAATCCTTATAACAATTTTTTATTTTTCAGGTTCGGAACCTGATGTCAGTTGGCCGAACGATAGAGTAAAGAACAGGTCGCTTTCGGGAGATTTCGCCATCAGGAGGGAGAGTCATTAGAAAGTGACGAAAATGCTAACTGGAGTTCGAAATTCGTTATATTAAAAGTTTGAATGTGATATATGTAAATTCAAAAACTTCAAGTTATATGTATGTAAAAAACTCATGAACATAATGAATCACAGTGTTAAATTTGAAGCTTGTTGTCTCAAAATCGGAAAAAATTTGGTACATAAGACGTATGCAACATTGCGTACATAATGAATATTATATGAGCGTTATATCGGCATTATATTTGTATTATATCCCTTGTAACTTTCATGTAGCCTCTATATAACCTACCTAAACTTACAAATAAGTTCAACGCTTCTGTTTTCACATTGCAGGTTATATGTAGATTACATAAAAAATATATAAATATTATAAGAGATATAACGCGAATATAAAATCAATATAATCTCCGTATAATCTCCATTATCTTAAGTCTCAAGTATGCAAATTTTTTCCCTGAAAGTCAGATCATTCAAAAAGCTGCAGGCTGTGAGGCAGGAGAGATGGGCAAGACCGAGGGACACTGCGCGCTGCGACTACTCTTCGCTTATTTGGACCATTCCGTTATATAACCGAGAACTTCGTAGGCTGTTCTCTCTCTCTACCCCCGAAGCTTTTCAACGGCCGACCCACGTCCACTGACCCCTTCTCTTCTTCATCGCGGGCAATCTGGTTTTTTGTCTTCGCAATCTTCGATTCTCGTTCCGGAAATTTTTGATTCACCTCAAGCTCTCTTGATTTTTGACCTTGTAACTGCGCTGCTCGTGCAGACGGGATCTGAGGTTTTACCGAGGGAAACACAGTTCTTCGCGTTGACTGCAGCTGTCGTCCTCACACTTTTCTTGCAATTCTTCCATGGCTGCTCCAACTGCTAGGGCTCGGGCGGATTACGATTATCTCATAAAGCTCCTTCTGATTGGCGATAGTGGTGAGAGTTTCTGTAACCTTTTTCTGTGTCGTATGAATGGGATCGCTCTGTTAAGTTCTTATTTTGGCCTGCAAATGCATGATATTGGTTTCTTTCTCCCCCCGATTAATTTATTTGCCATTTTGGAGGGATTGGTGAGTTCTGTTTGGGAATTCATTATGGTAAGCGTTCTCTCTGATCCTTTTGGATTGTACGGAACTGGAAGTAACGAGATTTCCGATCTGTTTGCAAGGGTTTTGGGAATTCGGATTTTCTAGCAGTGCCTGGTTTTCTTTTTTAGAATACGTTTAGTTTTTTCAAAGATCATAGGAAAACTTAGTTGATCTAATGCCCTTCTTATTTATCTATTTATTAATTTTTAACCTTCTAGGAGCCTTCATAATACGATTTTGTTGTCCCGGTAGTCTATCGTCTTCTTTGGCCTTATTTCTACCGAATTTTTTCGTTTGGATTTTCTCTGGATGCAAGTTTTAGATCCTTCTTTTTTTCCAGTTCATGAAGTTGTGCAGCCATGACACTTTTCTCAACTGGCAGTTCTGTTGTAAGTATATAATTAACGTTATTTACTCATTTAGCTACTGGGAATCTATTTTGTTAGATTCTAAACCCGAGAAACTGGTTTTTGTGTACATTTTCCTGACTTAAGTGGCAGATATTATGAAAACTAAAAAATGCATAAGATTTTTCATTTGTGATTGGAGATGCATTTTGGAAGTTCTTGATAAAGCCTTTATTATAATCATGCGTTGCCATAGGAGCTAAGTATACTATTATTTGGATACCATTTCTGGCTTGCTGCTACATACCAATGTAGTGGAAAGTCATATTTTAACAACTGGTGGCTTTATCTCTTTTGTTGCTTTATGTGTAATTGTAGGAATTTAAATTATCTGGTTTGTCATTGGTACGAAACATTTTCATCTTCCATCATATGGTTCATTTTTATGTTTTGCTTGTGGAAACAATGATCTTGTCATCTCTTGCTGTCTCCCTCCCCTCACCTAAATGTGAGTAGTGATGAAAAAATGTATAAACACGCATTGTACTACAGCAAGAGCAGCAGCGTGGTAAACTTCAAAAACCGCACTATAAAATGATCTAAAACAGTTTAGCATGCTAAACAAGAGGATTATTGAAATTAATGAAAGATCTACCAGGTTTGGATATTTCATTGGAATTATCAATAGTTGACATTTTACTTCATTTATATTTTTTCCTGTTTTTGTGCGACTGTAATTAATTTTATAAAACTCTTCATGAGAAAATTACTGTTAAAGTTTTGTATGTTTCTGTTTCTTTTACTGCATCATGTTTAACCTAGGAAGTCTTCTTTCCTTATCCTTTTTGTTTTTCCTTATCACACAATTTTTTTTGTCCTCCATTTTTTTTTTTTTGAACTTCTTTATGAAATTTCGCTTGAGAGGAGGTTTGTAATGAAGAAAGTAAGCTTACGACTGATTAAAAATGTAATAAACTCGAATTCTTCACTTGATGAAAAGAATTCCTGGAAAGATTATGATTACTGTATTATTTCAGGAAATATTAATAGCTAAGTGGATGTTGATGCCACAAAGAGGATACATCTAAGATGGTCCCCCTCAAATAGAGTACTAAAGAAATTTAAATATATAAAAAGCATTTATTTTGCAAAAAGAAGAAAAAAAGAGAACAATGAAAGAGAGAAAGTCTTGCTGACTATAATGATTGCAGTATCTGACCAAGAATAGTGATGTACTGTGGGAAGCATTTAAGTAGTAATATAATACAGAAAGAGCTGCAGTGTGGGACAACGCAAAAACTTTATCATATAATGACAAAAGGTTTATCATTCTAATCAAGAGGATCCTTGAACTTAATCAAAGAACAACTATCAATTCTAGTTTTTATGTTTCATTGAGATTATTGTTATGCGCGATATTTTATTTCACTTCCTTTGTTTTTACTTTTGTGCGAGTACCATTGCTGCTATTAAACTATTATGAGAAAGTTAAATTAAAAACAACTGTTGTATGGTTTTATTTCCTATCATCCTCTTCAGTTCTTTTTGTTTTGTTATGTAGATTTTCATCTTCCGTCCACTATAAAAATAATAAATACTAGAATATTGGATTAATTGTGAATGAAATGATCTAAAATATTAGAGAATTCTAGCAGTTAATCAGTGAAAAATGAAATTAGCAGGCAAATTGAATTAATTTTCACAACTTATTTTTTTTTTCATTTTATCATCAAAATCAATAGCACTAAATAAGCCAAAAACAAATTTAATTGTTAAAATAGAACAATGAATAAAATTATTAAGCAGAAGTCATGTTTCATTCTGGTACAATGTGATGACTTTTTTGAAATTTAAGTAATTGCACTTGCAATGCATTTGTAGTGATTAGATCGAACTTATGATCATAAGTTTGAAATCAGAAAGAAAATTTTGTTCAATACAAAAATTTTCACTTGTATGTTTTAAAGCACTAATTTATTGATTTTTCATAACCTAGTTTAGCAGACGAGGTTGGTAAATGGGCAATCTTAATTTAAATCTAATTTCCTTGGACGGGATAAAAATTTTCTGAAATATAATCTGGAATTTTCATGTCAACCAAACAACAATTAAATTTGTGTTTCTCTAATAAGCTGTATACTCTAGTTCAGCTAAACTCATGAAATGGGACGCTGAAAAATTCATTAACTTGTAGCACCACCTACTTCATTTAATTCCATTCAGCTTAAATTCAACTATGGATAAGGACAAATATCTCCTTTTGCTTCATCAACAAATCCACCACCAACAGCTAAGCACCTAAAAGTCCCACAGAATTGCAAATTATTTACCATCACAAAATCAACTTTTTTTCTCTTTTTTTTCTTTTTGAATTTTTAATTTTTAAATGAATGATGTAAAATTTTATCGCATGGGCATAGATAAACATATTAAGTATTTTAGGATACTTCTCATTGTTTTGTAAGGATTAACCCCACTTAAATCATGGCTGAAATCGTGCTAACTGTGTAGACTAATTTAAAGTTGGGGAATAAGTATATTCTTTCCCGGCCAATGCAATCTTTCTTAGCTGCCCTCTTCACTAGCATGTACTCGAATACAATGCTTAAAAAAAAAAAAAACCAACTAGTAAAAAAAATAAAGTAAATAATTGCACATAAATTAATACTTAATGCAATGCTTCCTACCATATTAAACATAGAAATTTACATCAAATTTGTTCAAAATGTAAAAAATAAGCCTAGATGAATTTAGAGTCTGATTTAATAAATTTGGACCTAAATGTTAGTCATATGTTGATTAAACTATGAATCATCACATATGTCTATCTTGTTATCATTGAAGCATCCTTAAAACTAAGTAGACTAATTTAAAGTTGGAAAATAAAATATATTCTTTCTCAGTCAATGCAACCTTTCTTAGTCGCCCTCATCTCGAGAATGTACTCAAATACAAAAAGTAAATTAAACCAACTAGTAAAATAGTAAATAAATAATTTTACATAAATTAATATTTAATGCGATGTTTCCTACCAAAATAAACTGAAAGATTTACATCAAATTTTTTCAAAATGAAAAAAATAAAGCCTTAATGAATTTAGAATTCGATTTACTAAATTTGGACATAAATGCTAAGTTTTATGTAGAGTAGTCTATGTATCATCACAGCATGTATATCTTGTAATCTATGTATCAACACAGCATTTATATCTTGTTATCGAATAAATTATCCTTCAATTTTATTTTTAATAATTTACGCAATCCTCATAATCTAAAATAGCTTCTGGATTAATTTGCATGTGTGTATTTGACAGTGGATTGGATGTTGATCACAAGGAATAGATGAAAAGAGAGCGGATTCTAGGGAATTAACAATAGGCTCAATAGTTAAGGTCAAATTACATACATTGAAAGTTATATCTTTCTATAATTTATTAAAATTTTCAAGTCCTGGGGCATTAATTCCAATGCATTGCAAAATTGCTAATTATAAAACTTTCTTATGCAATCAACTCCTTAAAGGTTCATGATAGAAGCTTTTTTAGATTTGAATCTACAATTTTTATATCACCACGCTTAAATTTCATGTTCCTTTCTACATCAATAGAAAGCTTGTAATTTGCATTATTAGTTTCCAATTTCTTGAGAATATATTGAAGTTGATCATACATATGTTGTCCAAATGATTGCATGCATTAGGTCGAAATTTATTGGTAAGTTATATAGGCTTTCTAGGTTAATACCTTGTGGTGTCAAATATCAAATTTCACATGGGTGTATTTTTTTATTAGATAATGTAGCAAACTTCATGATCTTTTATTAACCACTTCAATTTGACCATTGCTTTATACGTTATAAACAATTGAAAATTTAAACAATATTCCTATTTTTCTCCAAACAATTTTCTTGAAAAACTCATGAATTTTAAATTTGGATCCAGAGAATTATTTAAGTTAATAATGTAATTTAACTGCCTGATTATAATAGGTTTTCTGGCGTTGGATGCATCAACAATTTCATTACAGTATAAAATGCATCATTTTTTGAAAAGAACTATTAATAAAAAAAATAGATTTATGCTTTCTAAATCATTGTGACAAATCTATCGTAAAACTCATACCAACATTCTTCTATGCTTTCTATAGAATTGGTTAAGATGTATACAATTTTTTTTGTTATTTTTTCTATCATTAGCAGACTGATAAGCTCTACATTGTAAAGGAAAATACTTGCTATATCTATTTCTAGACTTGACTTGACTTGTACCGAAATGTTCAACACTCGCAACTTACATGTAATTCTAAAATTAAGAAATCCCTAAATAATGAATAAAAAATATAAAGAAGATTAGTCATAAGTAAATAATCATCCTTAATCATGTAGCCTTTGCTAAGTAAAGATACACCATTATGCAAAATTTTTACCTGCGACATACTTTCCGTTCTTCATAATCAAAATTTGTAGGCTTAACTTACATGGTATACTTGAGAGGCTAATAGGTTTATTATCAAATCTAATATAATATTTAAGCACAAACGAATATTTTTATAGACATTCAACCCATCTGTTATGTCTATCTCCTAACTTTATTTGAAGATTCATAAAATTTTTTGCTTGTTGATTGACAATTAAAACATAGTTAAACCTCTCTAGGTAATAGTTAATACCTCTTATATCAAAAAGCTTACACAATAAAAAGAATTACCTATTATGGTTTGAATATTTTTGCTTAGCTTCATTCAATTTCTTCCTAGAGTGTACATATAGGATATCTCTCTTGGCTTGACGCTGCAATTTGTTTTATAGAAGCATCACAAGGGACCTTAATCATTTTATTAAAGTTGGGCAACATAAATACAAAAGGCATTAGTAAATCCCTCTTTTATTTCACTAAAGCAAGCATAATGTCTCCAGTCATTTTGATTTCTTTTTAATTGATAATTTGTAATTGGAGCCATAGCAATACTAAATCCTTCACTGATTTGTTTGCTGAAGGTAGCCAAATGATATTTTAAATAAGTCATTGATTTTAGTAGGTTTTAATTAGTCATTAATTTTCTTAGCTTTATTAAAATCAACAGATAATGTACCCTTAGACATAACAAATTCTAGGAAGATTACAAATAAAATCATAAAGCTACATCTGTTCACATTAAAATGCTATTTTTCTATTTGTATATGCTCAATTACTTTCTTAATGTTTCACTATATAATAGAATATCATTTTTTAAGTAAAAGTCGCAAGAAATGACTTATTATTCTTAGGAAAGTACTAGGTACATTAGTTGACTCAAAGCGACATTAATAATCATTCCTATAATCCTTCATATTTTTAAACTTTACTTTTCATTTGCCACATTCCTTGTTTTTATATGACGTTAATCACTTGTCAAATTCGTCTTAGAAATGTCATATTATCATTAATCATTTTAAGCATTTTTTCAAACACTACTATAATGTCTATATTTTATCGTAATTTAATTGAAGGCTATTGTTGATGCATATTTTTCAACTATTATAAATCATATTGTATCTATATTTAATCATGATTTTATTGATTCCCCACCTTTTCTAAATGTAAGCAAAACATATATAAGGACTAATTCTTTATACGTAATTCATCAACTTGTCTTTTAAATTAAGCATTTTATTAGATTTGCTTTTATAATGAGGCAAATTAGGCATTGATGATCTAGATTCAAAATCAATAGTTCATTATGCATTACTAGAATTTATTTAATCTTTGTAAAAACATGATATTATAGTATTTGTTAAAAGTTTAGTGCGAGTTGAAATATATGTTCGAATGATGAATGTGGTGGAGGCGGCTTCTCTCTTTTGATAATAGGTCTAAAATTAGACTTAAATTAATAGAATGTAATTTTAGGATTTTCAATAATCTTAGAATTAAAAATGGTTTTTCAAATTTGTCCATATATATAGTAATTTTTCAGCTTTTGCTTAATGAATTAAAGTCATAAATAAGTGACACTAATATGACTGTGTTGGACTCAAAAATGTCTGGAATCCCGCCTAAGGAATACAACATGGATAATATGATTAGGGATGAACAATAAAAAATGAGTCTCCTTTTTCCTACATAATGTGTCTTCTATTTATATGTATAGGAGATATATAGAGGACATATCTATATTTATGCCCTCACTCTGTATAAGAGAGTTTAGGGGTATTAAAGTCGATTATCCGATACATCAAAGTATGTTAAATAAGTATCCACTAACGACGTCGACTCTCTGCCCGTCGGCTCACCCTTGTTTGTTCGTTTATGAAGGGCCGAATCATGAGGGGGTAATATGAGGGTTTCTCAGTTGACCTTATCTATTATTAACGACTTCCACAAAACCTCAGCTCACCTCCCACCCCCGCTTGGTGATAGATGGTCCTTCGTTCGATTGGTTCTGCGAACAACTTTCATTCGACTCCGATGTCAGTTGTTTCGCTATCTGGCTAGGCAACTTAGTGGGATTCTGTGGAAATAACCCGATTTAGTTATGTTGACTGGTCCTGACTCATTTTGGCTGAGGACCCATCTTGCTCATGATATTGCTTACCCTTGTATTGAGATTCGTGCTGCCTGAATCCGGTCAACATATCTAGTTTTCTAGCTTTATTGTATTTTGAAAGTGACAGTCGTGACAAAAAACAAGAAAGTTGGACGCCGCATTAAGTGCAATTTTAATTTTAATTTTTTTTGAAATCGACATTTAATAATTAAACTTTTTGAACTTTCGTGCACCGCCATTCTACAAAAAAGCTGTCGGTAGGGGTTGTGGCTCTAGCATTTTTTCCTTGTTTGAGGTTTTTGATCGCCTTCTTCGCTGACGCTCTGAGAGTGAGTGAAAAGAAGGGGTATGCTGGAGGACCGTTGGACAAGATCATGATGAAAACCTTTGGGTTAACTGCCGAAAAGGTTTGCCCCTGGCACGCTCCTGCGACGATCGACAAGCGACGAAGATGCTCCGAGGATAGCTAGCCTGCTAAGAAGAATAAAACAACTGGATTTAAAAAAGGGTTCCTCGGGTGGATGGTAACGATGACATCGATTCGAAAATGCACCTCACAGGGTTTTATTTCATGCTAAATTTCTTAAGAGTTTCAGATGTTTCTTTTAAGACTTTATATATTGTTCGGGGGTTTTACTCTTCACTAAATTATCATGCACATACATTTGAACTTTTCTCCCCTTTTGTTTTGCAAAAAGTACATCCATTTAATGCCGATGGTGGCTCCGAAATTTTTAAGCCCAAAGTGTATTACATTAGAACAATATACTTCTTCGCAAGTAATAAAATCCTTTTTTTAAGCGTTGGCGGGATGCATCTTGATCTAATAACCCGGGGAAAGCGTCCAGGAAGCTCGTCATCGTGAGCTCGACTGTCGAATTTACTAGCACGTCAATCCTTTGGGCAAGCGACGTTCAAGTTGGTGAAGTCAACGCACATCCGCCACTTTCCATTGGGTTTTCACACCATCACCACATTGGATACCCATGCTGGATGTAGCTTCCTCGACCAATTTCTGTACTTGTTGGATCGACTCGACTAAAGTAGCGGCCGACGCTCTCAGTTTCTACTTTACTGGTCGTACAGCGTGGTCGATGTTCAGCCGATGACATGCAATGTCTACGGGGACTCGAGGCATTTCGACGGCAGACTATGCGAAGACGTCTTGGTTCTCTCAAAGGATTTGGATGAGAATTGCTTTCATACTGGAATTAGAAACTTCACTGATTAGAAAGAATTTACCTGTCTCTTCCTCGACAGTGGGGACTTGGATGATGATTTCGTTGGTCTTGAGGCCGCCCTCTCTATGGCTTTGAAGATCGAGCGTCCCTTACTTGAGAATGGTCATCGCTCAGAGGTAGCGTTCTTGACTGTTCCAGATCTTCTCGGATGGTGATGACTTCTCCCTCTCTCGGAAACTTTATCATGTCGGTCAACTTTTTCGATTGATTATGATTATTTAAAAATATGAATATGAAAATAAATTTTGAAATTTAATTTAATATAATAATATATAGTTTGAGTTTTAAAAGCAGTATGTTTTAATTTTTGAAAAATGAGACCAAATGGATCCCATTAGTCCAATAGTTTGCATAATCGTGTCTGACATCGCGAATATTACACCCTCCCGAAAGATAAGTGTAAACCTCGGCGATAGACCCAATCCTACAAATTAAGAGATTTGTGACATCCGTTTGGTCTGAGAACCTTTTTTTGTATGACCGACAAGTTCCCCTATCTAATACAAAGATTAAATGGGGTTTATTTTACCTGGGTCCCAAGTTCCCTATAAGGGCAAGCCCCTATAGTTAATTACATCTCAAATGATTGAGGTCACTCGAGAAAACTCTATAATGATCAGTGGTTCTAGTCTTCAAGATTTCAAGGTTTAGGTTTTCACGGTAGGACGTGGGAAAAAAAAAACAAGTGGGAGTGGCTCAAGTAGGAACAGTTATTTCAGGAGTTCAAAGAAAAGAAAAGGTAAGGGATGTCCGAGATCTTGAGGAAAACCCTCAATGATTTCCCAAACTATCCTACTGTATGACTACATTTTTAGAGATGATGTTATTCAATTATTCAATCCTGCCAATTTTATTATTTGGGACTTACATTCGCATAATACCCGATTATGCAAATAGCCCGCAGAGATAAAAGGATTTACGTCGCGTCACACGACAACCTCGGAACCTAAGGCGGGTTAGGACTTACGCTGCACAACATGGTTGTACAGGAGCCTAAAAATGTAGCATGAGGATTTACGTCGCGCTAGGCGAACTACCTCGAAGTCCTATGGGTTGTTATTATGCTAGGAAGAGATAATGCTGAAGAAGATCCTCTTATTGCTCGTTCCAAACTCCTTGTCATGCTGCCCACAAAGTTGGCTCCAAGCTTTTGTCGTCGCGATGGCTCCAGGATTTAAGTGTTTGAAAATTGTAGTTTATAGTTTTGGTTTCGCATGGAGAATAAGCAAATCACAGGTAAATAAAATGTACTTGAAATGTAAAATACAATAAAGTAAAATGCTGTAGATAAACTGTAAAAACGTACTTGGGCATCTGCTACTGTTGTGTTATTAATATTGCGAGCATAGCATGATTTGCAGGAGATTTAAATAAATTTGCAAGAAAACTAAACAAGACGAGAAAACTCAGCATAAAAGTCAGAAAAACGAGTCGTATAAATCATAAGCAAACGAAACACTTAGCCACATATAAAAGATCAGGACTGGGTATAAGACTTTGGTGAAAGTGAGGGCTCAGAGCTGAGCTGTGTACTTCCCGATCTTGAACAGGAGTTACCGGCCGGACAATCTACAGAAGACAGTTCTTAACCTCAATCCAAGTGATTAGCCGTGGACTTTTATAAATTTTCATAGAAAGATTTTCATGCAAAAATTATTATTTAAGTTTTTTTATGCAGAGTTCTTTTAATTATGCAAAAAAAAAATTTGTTTTATTTTTTTAAATATTTTGTAAAGTCGTACAGTCCACAGTCTAGTCGCTCTAATCGTGCTAGAACTACTGACAACCTAAGAGTATCGGAGGCAACGATCCCACCAAGAATCGGCGAATAGTATCATAGGTCTTTCCTTCTCCCTTATTGAAGTTCCTTGAGGTAGGAGATATTATTCTAATAATCTAACCTCGTATCCCTCGTTTCAGCACACATGAGCAATGTCGTCATCGCCCTCGCCACCTAGACTCTAAACTTATCTTAGTCCGATGATCCATATGTGGCGTTAAAAAATTTCCCCGATTGCCAGGAGGATTCGAATGTAATATTCAATCTCAAATCCCGATGCACTGAGTTTCATTGTAGGTTAAGTCGTTAAGGGAATTTTACCGTTGATTTAATTAAGGAAGCATGGGTCACGTCTCGGTGCATCCTGGTGTCTAGTGTCTTGATCAGTTTATGAATCAGGGTCAAGTGTCTAGTTTCACTGTGCATTCAGGGATTAGGTGAATAGACTCTTACCTAAGGTATGCTCCTAAAACCTTAGGAGGTTACACTGCAGAGATTAGGTAGATGAGTTCTCACCTAAGATGTGCTCCTAAAACTCTAGGAAACCTACACTGAGGATTAGGTGGATGAACTCTCACCTAGGGTGTGCACTTAAGCTCTACAAAGGCTACATTGAGGATTAGGTGGATGAACTCTCACCTAGGGTGTACACCTAATGTCTAAGAGGTCTACACTAAGGACTAGGTGGATGGGTTCTCACCTAAGGTGTGCACTTAAGCTCCAGAAAGCTTACACTGAGGATTAGGTGGATGGGCTCTCACCTAGGGTGTACACCTAAAGTCTAAGAGGTCTACTCTGAGGACTAGGTGGATGGATTCTCACCTAAGGTGTGTGCTTCTAAAACTCTAGGAAGTCTACTCTTTAACTTATGCTTAAGGTGATTTAAGGTTTTCTATATCTTCCAATTAATTAAATCATCAATCCCCATCTTTATGACTTAACCATTTAAAAATAAATAAAACAAAATAAGAAAGAGGTCGACCGAACTCTAAAACTAGCAAAGCCGAAAAGGGGAAAACAACGAGTGAATCGACCTGAAAAGAAACGTTTAAATGATAATTAAGTAAAACCCAAAACGGTAGATAAAGCTCTCCAAATCCAGCCTCAAAATAGTAAATAAAGTTGTTAAACTCAACCCCAAAAACAGTAGGCAAAACTCTCAACAAAAATTGTCTTTTTGTAGGTGTTTGAGAACAAAACACTAAATAGAAACAATCAATGACATAACTTGCTGTAGCATTATAGAAATAGGCATGTCATGCCAAAACCAAGGGATGAACTGCCCAACTTTAAAATTCAATGTACTTTATAAAGTAATCACACACAATGTTATAAATTCTCAAGAGACAAAGTTTATAATGATAAATCACTGTCTAAAGAACATATGTCATTAAAGGTGCAGAAGGACTAAGGGCATTCAATACGATTCACTAAAAAAATGAAATTTATCAAAGTTATGCAGCCCATAGATGATCATCTTTTGCATTCAAATGTAAGTAGTTACAAATTCCAAGAAGACAAATCATCCATGCTAGTATAAACCAACATAATTCACCTGCCGAAATGATGCTGAAATATAGGTTACAATGATCATTATCAGTTTATGCATGAGCCAATAAAATGTCACAAATTTCTTTAATCTCCAAGGAATATAGAAGCAAACAGTGGCAATCTTGAATTACTCATTAAAAAAAATGCAGATTGCAAGAATAGCATGTCTGTCATCTGAGTCAGTTCAACACGTAATCGAAACAAAAGTATATATGCAACCATACCTTCAAGTAGGACTAGAGGCTGAGCGAAGTGAAGTAAAAGAAGTTCGGCTCTGTGTTCATTGCAATCTCGTCACTGCCTCCTTGCTAACGTCGATAGTTGAAAATTCAATTGGGACAGCAATGGTTTAAGACGAATCGGGATCGAGAGGGAAAGGCAGGGTCGATTAAGGGTTTCGGTGGAGGCGACGGGGAAGGCTAGGATTTCTGTTCGTAGAGGAGGCGTGGTTGAGGCGCAAGAGGAGCGGGAGAAGTGAGCCAAGCGTGGAGAAGACGAGCGGAGGCTCTGTCGATCAAGAAGGGAGGAGGCAAGCTCGAGCAGGGTCGAGAGCTTGGCAAGCGAGGGGACCGAATCTAGCAGAAGAAGAGGGAGTTCGGTCCAAAGCTTCTGTTCGCAGAAGAGGAGCTGGGACCGATCGTACAGCTTTGTCGTGCGCGAGAGGGAGGAGCAGGCGAGCGGGATCGGGCAGAGTTCTTCGGCACAGCAAGGAGTCAAGCGCTTTTTCTATCGAGCGGGATCGAACGCGAGGAAACCGAGCAGGAAACGTCCGAGCCGAGCGGGAGGAGGGAGTCGGGATTACTGAGGGAGAGTGAGATCGAGCGGAGGAGTTGCGGTGGAATGTTTCAAGCAGGAAAAGAGGGGCTTTCTGGGCGAGCGAGGAAGATGCGGGAGTGAGAGGCGAGTGGCTTCGTCCGTACGACGGCAGAGGAAGGAGCAGTCGAACGGGTCGAACGGGAGAGACGCTTCTTCGGTCGAGCAGAGGAGCAGAGGAGCGGGGAGCAGGTGTTTTCGGTGGAGACCGTCTCAAATCGTGCCGAGAAGGGGACGGGCGGAAGGTTTTCGGTGCCGAGGAAAATGGACGAGCGCGAGTAGAAGAAGGGTTTTTTCCATCCGGCCTGCTCTGTCGAGAAGAAGCTATATCCAAAATTTAGAGCGAGCCATTACCTGAAGGATTGGCGGGGAATTGAATGCCTNGGAATTAAATGATAAATTTGAAATTTAAAATTTGAATTTTGAAATAATTGAGCTGAAGTAATTAGCCTGTGCTTAATCCATATCGAGCCTGAATCGAACCCGGGTCGGACCTGGGCGGAGTCCGGGCCCGCACACCGCTAATTAAAAGAAATGTGCATTGATTTTCGTGCAGTTCGCGCGAGTGTGGAACCACAGCAATATGAGTGTATTTTCTAGCTAAAATTGACTTTCAGGACGCGTCGGCGCGATCCATTTCGTCGTCCGGGATCATTCGGACGAGCTTGCCGGCTGGGGAGTGTGGAGTGCGATGCGTGCGCGGAATTTCGGCGTTCGCGAGTAATCGAGTCACAAAGGGTTCACCTAAGGCTGTTTGATCCTATAGGAACTCAATTTCGTGCACTCTACATGTTGGTCATTAGCCCTTGCAACTAAAAGTTGAGTGCTTCGAACCACTCATGCGAGTTCTTCATAAAAATGAGTCAAGAAGTGGGCTTGAAGTTCTACGGGAGGTGGGCTTCATTGCTAGTCCGCTAGGATGGTCAATAAGAACTCCTAAAGCTAGATCCTAGGTTCTGGGAGTTGGAGACTAAGACCTCATTAAAAATAAGGTCAACATATCACCACGTGGTAGGTGGAGGTTATCGTCCGGAAGTTGTTTTGCTGTGGACGGCCGAAGATGGTGTTGTAGGTGCTGCTTACCCAACATCGAGATTCGTGCCGCCCGACTTTGGTCATATATATCTAGTTCCCAACTTTATTGTTTTTTGAAAGTGACAGCACAAGTAAAAAAGAGATATTTTATGCCAAGGGGCTTTGAATAGGGAGCATTAGTCAATTAAAGAACAGTTATATTTTCTTTTTTTAATGAAAATATTGAAAAGAGTTTTTTTTGTCCGATTATACCATTGTAGCATGCCCCGTTAAAAGTCAGAAATTTCTTGAAGCTCTACCACATTTAACAAAGCCATGAAATCACTGTTAAAATAATTTCTCGTACAAAAAGGACAAATAAAATCCAAATATGTTTCCTTCATCTCTGTTTTGCATTTAGAATATACTAATGGATCTTGTTAGGTTAAAAGGGTTTTTTTTTTCGGAAAATTGTGATTGTCGTAATTTGCTGATGGTGATTTTGCAACTTGGGGAAGTCAAGGTATGATGGCACATATATAATCAAATAAATATCCACCTGGATCAATATTGCAACTGATGTTTTTTAAAAGTTGAAGGCTTGTGCCGCCGTACTAAGTTCTCTCTATTGGACAAGTTCACTTATTCTAGGTTGCCCATGTAAGTCGTCCACCAGATAGCTCCATCGAGGATTGCCTCAAGTTGGTATTCATCTTCAAAGCCATGGCAAACTACTTTTATAATTGTCTCATGTTCTTTCTATTAGCTATCATATACTCATTTGAGTTCTTTTTTTACTGTTTAATTGACTTTTACTGATGAACTATGTTATTTCTTTATTATTTTGTTCCTTATTCACTTGAGGGTTGAGACAACATGCTGAAAATGGCAAGCTCAGAGAGTGTTCGAGTACTTTATGTTTTGTGTTTCTGTAAAATATTGATTTTGTTTTCAAAATTATGTCTTTTTCACATAAGGTGTGAGTCATCATGCTGAAAATGGCAGGCTCAAAGAGTGTTTGAGTACTTCATGTTTTGTGCTTCAGTAAAATATTGGTTTTGTTTTCAATATTTGTTTTAGGAGCCAAAGTTTGTCTTTGAAGTTCTTATTTCTAAGAAGGTTTATTAAAATCATTTTGCTTTTTCTTAATTTGATTTAACACTATTTGTAGATTTTGTTAATGTTATCCGATCATTTGTCATGCTAGACACTGATATTTTGTACTAGCAACTCATTTGAGGAAAGATCTTTTTTTGCTATCCACATTGGTACTGGTCAACCTTCTTGCAAGTCAAAATTACAGCTTTTATGGTGTTATTTTTGAGTTTTGCTGCGAGAGTTTTAAGGTGTAAGATTTCTAATGCTAATCTTATACACACCAATGTTGTGTGAAATGCTTCTTATGAAAGAAAACATGCTAATATTGTGGGAAAGCAAGCTATCTATTTAATAATAAATTTGAAAGCTGGGAAATGGTAAAGTTCAATTTCAATGATAAGGTATCGACCTTTTAATGGAATTAATCGTAAGAAATTAAATATCATGTCTATTGTGATTTTTAGCATGAGAAAAAGGAAAAAAAAGAAATCAAATTTTATGATATAAAAGAAACCAATGGTCCTAACCTATCATAAGAAAAGAGAGATAGAGAGAGAGAGAGGAGTGGAGGGAAGAAATAACTAATACGCAAGTTCAAGCATGGAGATTAGCTCTTTTGGAATGATTTAAATCTCACACTTTAGTTGAAGGTTGTAATCCTTTAAAAGGATTTTTTTAAGTGATTGAACACTTTAGTTGAAGGTTATAATCCTTTAAAAGGATTTTTTTAAGTGATAGAATTCCTACATAGAGACGGCTTGTTGGAAAGGGATATGAATATTGGAGTAGAATTATTCTAACAATGGAGAAACCAACATAAGATAGAACTTACTTGTAGTCACAAAGAATGGGAACCCAGCCACTTAAGAACACTCTGTAGGAGAAATAGGAGAAACCAGGGAAGCCTGTAAAAAGTGCACGCTAATAGAACTGAGAGACATATATACACAGTACCAAGCTGCAGGAATGCAACAATCTATGGAAAACCACCATTGGGATAAGCCCATCTGCGATAATAAGAATATTACGACTTCAGTTCATGTGAATAACAAATTGCCAGGTTCTCAGCTCCACTGTTCTTTTTTTACTTTTTCATGATTATGAAAGCGTCATATGAAATTGCTAGTTCTAGTGCAGAAAATTGGTTATCCATGCCAAAACAGCATACATTTTCTTTACTGCATAGAAGTGGCAGAATTGAATTCATTTCTGGAACAACAGGATTGAATTAAAGGTACTATAGTTAGAATATGAGATATTAGAATTGGAGTAGATAAATCACCAATGTAAGGTAACTCACATATCTTTATGCATGAATTAATTCATTTACGTGTCAGCATTACATGGATTACAAAAATATATTTGAGAACCCTTTAGGATCTTTTTTGCTCTTAGAATTGAAAGAAGCGGCATTTCGTACTTCTGAGGTTAATTTTCAAAGCAATTGAGAGGGTAAGATATGACGGGAGAAGTCCTTACATAAAAACACATCAGATCTCTTGCTAAGTTGATATCAACTAAATCTGATTGTGTTGTGTGTATATAAAGAAATCATTTTCAGTTTGCCGGATCAGGCATCTACTTCACCCCATTTGGTGACCAAATATCTGATGTGTTTCCTCCACTTACTTTTTTAATATGCTTTTGTATATATTTAAATTATTTGTTAATATTAATTATAGTTTTCTTATCTTTATTTGGAAAATAGCCACATTTTATTTGAAGGATGGATGCATTAGGATTCCTTGTTTTGGGTACTGTTGGCTTATTCTGGATTCTAATGAAGGATTTTATGTTTAGAGTTAAGCTTGAAGAAATATTAATTTGTTCTCATATTTATGTATGAAGTTGGGATTTGAAATCTTAATTTTAATATAAAAAAATATCAATTTGATTCCGGATTTTGATTGTCTCATCAGGAATATTTTATATCCCCTTTTTTCTCTTATGTACTATTTTGCTTACTATATCAACAGATGTAGTATTATAAACTGTATTGTTACTTTTGCTACCATCAGGATAAATTTGACCCTTTCTTATTTTTCTACCTGCATATATAAGATATTTTTAAGAAGTGAACTTCTTTTTGATAGCAGGGTTGGGGGGAAGAATAAGAAAGACGATTCCCCTATATTTTTGATCGGGACCATGACCTAACACATGAATATTTTTTTTATTAGGACGATCATATTGAAAAGAAAGGTTTCCTATCATTTCTTTCATTTGTGGAGAAATATGATTTTGTTTTTTTTTTTGGGGGGGGTGGGCAGATATGGAGGGGAGTGAACACCTTGAGTAGAAATAAGAATTACGTTCAAAGCTTTTTTTTTTACCATTAGCAAAAACTTCAAATACAATATTGTATCTTAAGGAATTCGAACAACTGCTTCAAATACCGTATCAGGAAGTACATCTCGCGGAACTTCAAACAGGCTTATTGGATAAATGACAGGGGGGCCTAATTTGAACAACTCGGGTATAAATAAGGTCAACTACATTCAAGGCTCTTTTTTGACCATTAACAATAATTTCAAATACAATATTATATCATAAGGAATTCAAACAACTGCTTCAACTATAATATCAGGAAATGCAGCTTGCGAAACTTCAAACATGCTTATCAACTAAATGGCAATTGACTCATACAAATTGCCCAATTGCTTCTAGTGGATTTTCATAACTTGGCTACGCAAAAATGGGATATGTATTTGAAATAGATGCTCGAGTTATTACATATATCATGATCAATACATAAATGAATCAAGCAACTATTTTCTTTTCCATGAAAAATATTTCTTTTTTGCATAGTCTAATCATTGTTTCCTGGAATTTCTACAATAAACTCGATAGATAGCTTGTAGATGTATTTGACACTTTTACTGTATAAAAGATCAGAGAGGCCATGGCTTTTTCTCACTCAGACAACGACCAAAGAGGCCGGTTGTACCCAAGGAAGCACGAAATGATTCAGTACCTCAAGAGTTTGACATCGCTTCAATAGAAGGTATTTGACTACATGGGAAAATCGAAGCAACAGTCAACCCAATTTATGTCTTTGGACAACTGTTTATTTTTCAGCTAGAAGCTAGACTTCTATATATGAGATACAATGATCTACCTAGTATATTTATGTTTGATGTTTATCAGTGAGACTTTCCTATTTTGTGAAGTTTTAGTTTATCTTTACTTTGCATAGGTTGGGTTGGTAATTGTTATATGTGCTGCTTAAGGAAGCCTTTTCTCTAAACATGGATTCTAAATTTTGTAAGGATATCCATGAAAGATTGGTCAATTGAAGCATTTATCTTAATATAATAATATGATGTTTTGAAGTTGTGGTCGACTTTTGGTAATTAATATAGATTTAGAATTGTTGAGTTCGATCTTAAACTCTTTATGGAGATTATATTTGCTACACTGACTTTAAGACTTAAACTACGGTTAATTGGAATCCTTCAACTCCTACATTCAAAGTTCCTTTTTTACCATTAGCAAGAACCTCAAATGCAACATCATATAATAAGGAATTCGAATGACTTCAAATACAATATAAAGAAGTACAACTTGCGGAATTTCGAACGTGCTTATTAGCTAAATGATAACTAGCATATATAATTCATTCAATTGCTTCTCGTGGATTTTCATAACTCTGCTTTGAAGAAATGGGATATGGATTTGAAATAGATGCTTGAGTTATTATGTATATCATGATCGATTCGAACGTGCTTATTAGCTAAATGATAACTAGCATATATAATTCATTCAATTGCTTCTCGTGGATTTTCATAACTCTGCTTTGAAGAAATGGGATATGGATTTGAAATAGATGCTTGAGTTATTATGTATATCATGATCGATACATATATGAATTTAGTCATCAGTTTTTTACCCAAGAAAAAAAATTTCTATTTTGTATTGTCCAACCATTGATTCCTAAAAGTTCTACAATAAATTTGATAGGCACTAGTAGATGAATTTGACACTTTTACCATATAAGGGATCAGTGAGGCCATGACTTTTATCTCACTTGGACAACGTCTAAAGAGGATGGTCGTACCCAAGGAAGTATGAAATGATTCAGTACCCCAAGGGTTTCATGTTGCCTCAATACAAGGGTATTTGATGGCACTGGAAACCTGAAGCAACGTTTAGACTTGTTCACATCTTTTGACAGATAATGACTTGCCTTTTTTCAGCTAGAAGCTAGGTTTCTATATATGAGATATAATGATTTACATAGTATATTGATGCGTGTTGTTTATATGTGAGATTTTCCCATCATTTGAAGTCTTAGTTTATCCTTGCTTTGCATAGGTTGGGTTGGTAATCGTTATCAGTGCTGTCTAAAGGAAGCCTTTTCTCTAAATGTAGATTCTGATTTATGTCAGTATATCCTCGAAAGATTGGTCAACTGAAGTATTAATCTTATTATAATAATGTGGTGCATTGAAATTGTGAGCGATTTTTGGTAATGGAAATATAGATCTTTAGGTTGTTGAATTAGATCCTATAATTTTTATGGAGTTTATTTGGAAAAATATGCTCTTGATAGGATACCTGTTATTACACTGATTTTAAGACTTAAACTATGGTTAATTTGTCAATTCTGTATTGATGCTGTACCTTGTTGACCTCATTTTTTGAGGTTTTCTTTTTCCTCTCTCTAGAGCCTAGGATCTAGCCTCAGGATTTCTTATATAACTCTCCATATGACTAGTACAGGGACCCACACCAAGTAGAAATTTGAACCTCTTCTTGACTCTTTGTAGTTTCATATGGGTGGTTTCAAATCCTCAATATTTAATTGAGTTAATTAAGTCCAACATATCGAAACTCAAGTCGAGTACCCATAGAAATTTTAATAGCCATTAGGAAAACCTTGGATGCCTGACGAGTGACCGTTGCCGAGAGCGATCTGCTTAACTTTGACTGTCGCTTGGGTAATGACCGATTAACATTGAACTCATCAAATAGCTCGGGTTGGATTGTTAACTTCGTTTTTGCTTCGCACGCGAATTGACCTAATTAGGCACGATCATTGATGAACTCGTTTGAACTACATCGGACGACGAAACGCACCGTGCGAGTGCTTCTGGAACGTTGATTTTAGCAAGGGAGGATACCATTTCGATATAGTTTCGTGCACTAGCGGAAAGTGCGAAAATTGGGGGAGTTCAAATATCAAACATTATAAAAATAATAATAATAAAAAAGATAATTGTTTTTTTATGTCTAAATCACTAACCCATGCATATTCCTTGGGCTCATCTTCGAAGCCCTCACTGGCTTCCTTTGGTCGAACCCCCTCTTTCACGAGTCTTCTTTTTTGGCTCGAGCGGAGCCCTAGCTGCGCCCTCCTCCCTCTCCCTCACGTGAGCTAGAGCTGACCCGCTTTTTTTTTGCCTTGTCCGACACCCTCTTCCCGAAATGCTTCTTCCTGAAGCATCACCTGCTTCTTCATCTCGTCGGGCGAGGGGTTTTCATGGTCTTCTAGTTTCCTACTCGGGTAAGGTTGACCCTGGGAGCTTGTTACCCGAAGCATTAGGTGAGCTAAGTGCTCCCTTGCCCAATGACTTTGGCTTCCTGCTAAAGTTTCTTCCCTGTTGCCCTTGCCGCGACTTTCTCGATTGTTCCTTGCAGTCGGCTCACCTCCGGTAAGACATGGTAAGCTCTTTTCTCCCACTTGGCTATAAATACCCCTTAGAAGGGAGAGTGGTGGTTGTTGAAAGTTTGGACTTTGTTGATCCCTGCTGGTTTTCGCTCTTCTCTTTTCCGGTCATTGAGGCTTCTCTCGGCACTTGGGGTAAGAAACTACCACCTCCCTTATTCTGTTTTCTTGGAACCCATTATGAGTTTTTGGATGGAATTCGTATAGCATTGAAGTTGGTATACCTAATCATTGCTTGATAGACCCTACTTGTCTTACCTCTCTTGTTATCAAGACATGGTTCTTATTCTTTTGATCGGCTTCTGATGAAAGTTTGCTTATGTGTTTCAATGTTGATATTCTAGTATCACTATTGCGACGAAATTCAAAGGATGGGTCGAATCTCACTAGGCTTCTCTTTTCTGTCTTCTATCTTCTGCTAACAGTTATTCGTTTCTTTCCTGCTACTATAGTTTGCCAAGTTTTATTTATTTATTTATTTTAAGTTTTCTACATAATCCATTCCCTCAGCTGTTATTTGCACAAGCTTGAAACGGCTGCTATCCATAGTTTGGCGAGGATCCAAATTTTGTTAGCACTTTACAGTTGGGCATATTACAGTTTTTGGTGAACTAAGACTATTGTGAAGTTATAGTTGTACTGTTCAACCAAATCCCATTTGTTTTGATTTGGTGTTTTGAACAGTCAAATATTCCGTTCTTGGCTAAAGCATTTTTCATCACTTTACATCTGAATTATCCTCCCATTATTATTGTTCAATGGGAACACCGCCTGTCTAAGAAGTCATATTACATTGGAGATTTTTGGTTTTAGTTTGATGTCTACAGAATGTTTGCAGCACGGGACAAACATTTTGAATGTTTCATGGATGGTTTGGCATAATAATCATGCTTATAATAATTGGAATACTTTATATAAGCATAGGTTCTGAATGATTCTGTAAATCTTTATCAAGAAAGATGACATTCCAAATCATGTAGAGAATACTGGTGGATTTTATAACCATGACTAGACTAGCCCACCTGGGTACCTGAGGGGTGCATTTTTTTATTAAGTAAAATACTTATTTGAATATTGAAGCATCAGTTGAAGCACTCAAGCTTGATGCTTTTACATTTTCCCTCATGCTAGAGGCATGTGCTTCTGCTTGCTAGTGGGAGTTCTTTGAGTATTGCTACAAATAGGTGGCCCTCTATGGTTACAGGTGAGAGATGAGTAAACATTCATGGTTGCTCGTTAAAGCTTTTAAAGCTTGGAAGGTAAATGACTAACAATTGGCCATGTGTTTTTGTTAATTTATATTATAAGCATACATGAATTTGCGGTATTTGCATAGGATGCAAGCAAGCTTTTCTTTTTTTCGGTTTTTTAATATACACATTACTCAATCGCCATGAATTTACATAGCTGCCATCCAATTTTTGCATATTCATATATCCCGCACCCAAATCATTCATATTTACATGTATCATATGGTTTTGGTCTATTTGCTTTTCTAACGTCNTGTATCACATGGTTTTGGTCTATTTGCCTTTCTAACGTTTATGCTTCCATTGTTACACAAATACCCCCCTATTATTCATATTTACGTGTTGCATGCTAAATGGCTATTAAAATGCCGCAAGGGAAGCGGCTTTGCCCTACATGTGAACCTTCATCTGATTTGGGTTTGTTCCGTAATGTGTTGAAGCGTGTTTTCCTGGGCTTTATCTTATGTAGTTTCAAAAGCTATAAACTCCTTGCAAACATAAACTTCTAAGGTTTGTGAGGTTCAAGGAGAAGGACAAACTAAAATTAACATCTCACATGGAACTATTAAAATCATTATTTTGTTCAGCCTTAGTGGATTTAGCTGGGATGCTCAATAGTTCTGTTTGGTTACTTATTTTCTTGTGTGATTTTTCGGTTTCCTTGCTCAGTCACTTGGATTTTTTTGCTTGGTCCTAGAGATCTGTATTGATTTCAAGGAAAGAAAAGACTTCCGTTATACCTTGCTTTTGTGGCACTGGGAAGCCTCATGGTGTCACAATTTGTTGTGCATAGCTTTTGGGACCTCGAGGTATGAGTGGCGGGTATGGAAAATTCCCTTACTAATTTTTTAGTCGGCTAAAAGGGTTATTGATGAGGCTCGGGCTCCTGTAGCTTTTTCAACTTTCCCACATGATTGTTACAATATTTTGTGTTTGTTTTTTTCCTTTCTATGCCGCAATCTTTAGTAGTTTTGGTCAGGCACCAAGAATGATTGCAATGCTGATTGTTGTCCATTTGGTCTCACTTCCAATCAGATTTCTTGTGTTGGTCGATGTGGCTATGGACTATATTACACTTCACATATTGCAACTGTACTTGTTTCTGGATTAATCGATTCATTTTTACATACTTCGCCTCATATTATTGGGCTCATGGTAATATAGGGAATGAGCTTTGACAATTATGTTGAACCAATAAGTTGTGTAGCCAATAATTCTTAGGGTGAAGCATGAAATACAATAAAAAGAGAGATTTACGTGCATACCACCTTTTCTTACAGGTTGTATACCAAATATTCAAACAATAATTTGTTACATATAGGCCGCCTTACATATGCCTAAAGTGGTTTATATGCTGATATTTTTTGATTGCCTGAAAAGATTATTCATCCCGAGCCTGTTTCTCATGTTGGGGTATTCTATTTCAAAGTCACTACGGCGGATGTTGCCCCAAACAATAAAATATAGAAATTTGTGTGTGTACCCCACAATTTTTTTTTACATATCAGACAAAATTTGATATTTACGTTTATAATCTGAGTTCCGTACTGATAGTTGAGGTATGTGCATTTTGAGGCACATAAAGTCAAAACTTTTTTTTATTAAATCTTGCTTGAATTAAATCTCACCAGTAACTGAGCCACCTTTGTGCAATGGCATGGAAGGAGATTTTCTTGCTTCTTTTTTTTTGTTGCTGGAATTTTGTTACTACAATTTGGGGGGACCGTTTGCATTTAAAAAAATATTCTACTGTAGTTGATCATGTTCGTGCTGGGGTTTTCATAAATGAGCTTGTGCTTTAACAAACTTTTTGCTACGGTTCATTAGCACTCGTGAGCACCATTTTTGTTACTGTGTAGTGGCATATATATAACAACCTGATGTCCCACCTTTCTCTTTGGGTGTTTTGTTGCTATAACACACTTATCTCGGCAACTTGATAAGTTGTGTAGACTTATTGCACCCTAATCAGTTTGGGATTATTTATGAATCAGATGAGAATGAATTAAATCGGACATTTTCTGCTAACAGCATGACCCAGGTGCTTTGGCCAGGCATTAGATCTGTTGTGAGTAATTTTATCATTTTGGATCCTTGATGGTGTCTCCCAATTTACTAAATTGTAAATTGTAATTTATATCACCTAGCCTACTTGGGTCAATTACTTTATCTAGATTTTGATCCATAAGTTTGATCACTCATGGGAAGTTTAATTATTTAAACTTAATTTGAATTTTGCTTATGTACGTGACTAGGCTGTGCTTGTAAATTGCAAAGAATTAAAAGAAAGATTGTTGTAATACGGTTCTTTCCTTTCAAAATGATTATGAGACAGTTGGATGAAAAAACTGGTTAATCTAATGGTATTCTCTTTATTGTTTTTAAAATTTTTTTCTTTTTTGAATTTACTTTTTGTTTACCAAGATTATTGGACCATTCTTAATTTACTTTTACCAAGATTATTGGACCCTTCTTAATTTACTAAGCACACTTTTTTGGTTATTTTACTTAATTTTTGAAGGCAACCCATGATTCCCCCTCTTATATTTTAGGACCCAAATGTGTGAACCAAAGTTTCATGCGGTAATTTTTGGCTTTGCCATGTGTTTGAATTGATGTGATCAATCCAATGAACTATTCTATTAGACTGGCTATTTATCTATGACACAGAACTAATTCTCCTCTTTTTTTTCTGTTCCAACAATGGTGATTCTTGATGGTGAGGGTCTTCAACGAGCTTTGCTAGTGAAGAGAGAGAGAGAGAGAGAGAGAGGAGGAAAAACAATTGAGTCACTAAGTCAAAATCGCCATCACATTCCCGTCCCATCATTTTCTTTAAGATGGTCAGGGATAATAGGAAATAAAACAGTATTTGATTCTGCTACATGATTTCTTCTTTTTTAAATGTGATATTTTGAGTAAATCAACTTATTTTCCAAATTATAAATTAATTTAGCAGCTATATTAATCTCCTCTGCAAAACAATTATTTTTTTTGATATCCATTTATCTGTGTTCGATTTATTTCCCCTAATCTATAGTTTTGTGAGTGACAAGGTAAATAGGAATTTTCTAAACCCCCATAAAAAGGGATCTCTGAAGCCTAATTGTTGCGTTAAACTTGTTCGTTTTTTTGTTTCTTAACTAACACGGTCTTTATCTTGCCAAATATCATTTTAATAAGCTCTTATTCTTATTTCTTTTATCTATTTTTATTCACTTTATGTAATGGGTGTTTTGATTGAATCTTACTCCTGCTTTTGAGTAAATTAATTCTAATAAATTGATTTATGTTTCATTTCACAGGTGTCGGCAAGAGTTGCCTGCTTCTACGGTTCTCTGATGGCTCCTTCACCACTAGTTTCATTACCACAATCGGGTGGGTTCTAGATAAATTTTCATTGCTTGATTTGCTCCTGCATAAGAGTTTAGTCCCATTGTAAGCACTGTCAAGCATTTTATCCGTTCAGTTTCTTATTTAACAGAATTTGTTGATTTTTAATGCAGTATTGATTTTAAAATTAGAACAATTGAGCTAGATGGCAAACGTATTAAACTTCAAATTTGGGATACGGCGGGTCAGGAGCGCTTCAGGACTATTACTACAGGTATTTTTAATTATTAGTTTCGCTTATTTCATCTTATCTGGAGTGATTTTTTTGTTTTCACATATATGCCGGTTCTTCTTTTCTTTTAATGTCATTTATAATTGCTCCATTTCTTTATTTGTAGCTTACTATCGAGGTGCCATGGGTATTTTACTCGTATATGATGTAACTGACGAGTCATCCTTCAACAGTAATTTCTGCCATTGTTTCTCCCTAAGAAATTTTTTGGAGTCACCATTTTTCTTAAATTCTAACTGTTTGAGACATGCTATGTAGATATTAGGAATTGGATCCGAAACATTGAACAGCATGCCTCTGATAATGTTAACAAGATATTAGTTGGTAACAAAGCTGACATGGATGAAAGCAAAAGGGTATCCTCATCTGTCTCCTAACACATCTTTCGCTTGACAGTGATTAATTTTCACTTAGTTTTAAGGTTTTTTACATTTAGGCGGTACCTACCTCAAAGGGGCAAGCGCTCGCTGATGAATATGGCATCAAGTTCTTTGAAACTGTAATTTAAAAATGCTGTAATGAAACTGTAAATTCATTGTTTGTCTTGTTAATATTTTTGTTATATCATACTTCTTTGCAGAGCGCAAAAACAAATCTTAACGTGGAGCAGGTTTTCTTTTCAATTGCCAGAGATATCAAGCAGAGGCTTGCAGAATCCGATAACAAACCTGAGGTATGTTTTTAAACTAATTGATCAACAGAGCTTTCCATCCAACCCATTGTATTTCTTTTCTAAGTCCAGCTTATCATAAGAATTATTTTCTTTGAAATCTTGCAGGAACGGACTATTAAGATAAACAAACCCGAACAAGCTGCAGGCGACAACAAAGCTCCAGAGAGATCAGCCTGCTGTGGCTCTTGAGCAGGGTGTCAGAGAAGCTTGCTTGTGGGTTGGTATCGAATATTATTTCAAACTAATTTGAGTGGTATATAGGTAGTGCATGTGATGACGATCTGTCTGATGGATGATGGGTATTTTTAATAGCATACTATCATTCTTTACAACTTCTATTTTCTGTCGTGTGGAATGTAGTTATTTTTATCTCTGGTGGCGAAGTGTTATTATATTGACCTATTCGTTTCCTTTTTCATCTTAGGGCCTCGTGCTCCTTTTCATTCATTTGCTTTAAGAGTTCTGAAGTCATTCCGATATTTTTATCTTTTATGCAAGCTAAACCATCATTTTGTTGGGTTTTGTATAATACTGTTTGCTCTGTGGCCAACTATAGAATTTGAGCTGCAGGTCAGCTTTTTTTTTTACTGAGTGGCCTCGAATGATAACTGTTAGCATTTTGGCCTTCAAATCAAAGCTGCAGAAGCCATTTTTTGTTATATTTACCGCTTCCATGCGTCTTGTTATAGTTACTGTGCTGCGTTTAAAGTGATCTGTTATCATTGATTATTCATGACTCCAGCCTTCAGGCGTGGAAAGATTCTCCCAATCCCAAAAAATGTGTTAAACTTGTGTAACCAGAGCGTCCAGAAAGAATTTCTAGTTTTCACTATAATTTATTTTTATTTTGTAAATTTTTTTCAATATGCATGTGGAGAGTGCAGATGTTTTAAATTTGACTTATGTTAAGATAGACAAAGGTTGACCTAAAACGACTCAAATTAGTCCAGCTTATCATAAAATGATTTTAATCTATTGGAATAAAATGAAAATAATTTAGGTTTTAAACTTTGGTATTCTGGTAAGAGTCGCACTAGAAATGGTGTAGGTGTAATTATAGATAAGAGTTTGAAAGATAATGTTGTAAATATTAATAGAGTTGGTGATAGAATTATA
>JXCR01139850.1:19277-38674 GCA_002079205.1 Phalaenopsis hybrid cultivar | reverse complement strand
ATATATATATATATATATATATAAAAGTTTAGAAAAAAATGAGATCAAACTGATCCCATATTGATGAAAGAGCACTACACCTCAAGTTATCTATCACACAAATAGCCTGGAAGATGTGAGGGTTTAGGTCGTGACGAACGATAACCTCAGAATCCTAAGATGGTTTAGGACTTAAATTGCATGGCAGAGCTATGCAATGACCTAAAGATAAGTTGAGGATTTATGTTGTATAAGCAAACAACCTCGAAGTCCTATGGATTGTTGTTTAATTCTAAGGAATGATTTAGTTGGTGTAGACAAGTTTTGCTGTTGAAGATGGTCGTGCTGCCCGCAATGCTAGCTCTAAGATCCTCGTCGTAACAAGTTTAAGTTTTATAACGTGTTAAGTTCTGATGTCAAATCAGATGTTTATTATGGTTATGGTTATTTAAATATTATTGGGGATGTTAAAGTTGATTAGAGCGACACCAGTTAGGATCCCACGGTTCCCTCAATCTGAAAGCACTATTTTCTTTCAGATTCACTTAGTCTTAATAAATTTATTAAACTCAACTCAACGAGTTCCATACTTTCACTTAGACCATAGGAAATTTTGTTAGCAATCGTAAGTTACCTTCTCCAAGGGATTCCCAATCATCCGATAAAGACGTTTTAATTTAGTTGCAAATTTTTGTTTTATTTTGTTTGTGATTAAATTTTGAGTTGTCTTATGTTTTGACTTTTATGGTGGTGAATTTTATCTTATTTTGATTTTAATTTTGGTTTTAGTTTTGGTGGCTATCCTAAAGGTTTTGATTTTGACATGCAGGGTAACATTATTATTTAACATGCAAGTTTATAAGCATGAAAAGTACAGTAAAGAATGTGCAGAAAAAGAAGGTACTGTAAACTATGAAAATGTATCTGTCGAGTCTTCTTGTTCCTCCACTTGAAACCTTAGTATCTTTTGCAGTAAACATTTATAGTTTACAGGAAAGCAAAGCCTATAGATAAGTACATAATAGGCCTATTGAATCCTATGTCATAACTTAGTGGGTCCTATTTATTTATGTGCATAGATGATTTCTCAAGCAAGGCATAATGAGTTTAATCGTCCTTCAAGGTATCCAAAAGAGTACGAGGAAGGTCCAAGGACCGGGCCTCGAACATCTCACAATGAACTGATGCTCAATGAACTGATGTTCTAGCCAACCCTAAGGATGGGGTAATTATCACTAGATATTTTATTTATAAATTATGTGGGTGAAGGTCTTCAAGGGGCAAATTGACTTAATTAAAAAGCTTAGCTGTTTTAATTTTTTTTAAAGTTAGGCTTGTAGTGCTTCAAATATATTTAAAACTAAATTTATCATCTATTCTAATCCATATTAATCAAATTTGATTAATCCTAGCTCGCTACCAAGCCCTTAAGACTTAATAGGTATAATTGCAAGTTTATAAAAAAGTTAAATAAGCAAGTGCGGTTCTTATCGGAGTATTGCATTATCATTTGAACACCAATTAAAGGGTATTGAATTAATGAATTATTTACTTCCAAGGTCAACCCCTAACCTTAGGCATCATTTAATTTTCATTATTTTCCAAATTAAAGTAATTTATGGAGATTGTCAATTTATCCTTTAATGTGACAAAAGTGGGGTTGGTTTCTACTACTTACCCCTTTATGTTTCAATCACTTAATCATGTTAATTAAGATCATTGATTGCCCATTTCCCATTTTAATTAAGGCTAAATATTGATTAAGGCCAAATCTTCAAAATTACCATTTTGCCCCTAAGGACCTAAGACTTCATAATTTATCAAATTTAATGAAAATGACCATCAAATTTTATGGTGCCCTACGCATGGGTCAATTAAAACATCAAAGAAGAAAATGTGATTTTTCTAACTTTATTTAATTTTATAATTTTTTTAATGCAAAAATAAGGATTTTCAGTAAAAGTTCAATAACTCAACAAAAATAAGACTTATGTCCTTAAGAAAATTATTGGAGTTCAACCTAGGTTAGAGAACCACTTAGACCAATCTTAATGATTTTTAGAGATTTGATTTAACTATTAACATTATTTGTTTATTTTGAGTATTAATTAAATATAAATCATTATTTAAGTGGGAAATTAAGATTTATATTTTTCTTAAATCTCTTTGAGTCTAGAAAACCCAAAGAAATAAATTTAATATTTTTTTTGGGTTCAAATTTTAATTATTAGAATTATTTTAGTTAGAAAATTAAAAAAATTCATTTTAAGCCTTTTAAAAATTAATAATTTGACTTAGAAAATTAGGAAAATTACTTTAATTGGTTCCAAGTGATCAGGAAACCAAATGGGATATTTTAGTGTATTTTTAAAAATTTACAATTGTTATGAGTTTAAAATTAATTCTTAATTATTTAAATGTAAAAAAAAACATAAAAATGTATTATTTATTTTTCTTAGGTTCCTCTTATGATAAGGAGCTCCCAAAACCAATTTAGTGATTTTTTGAGTTATATTTTAGTTATTATAATTATTTTAGTGTCAAAAATACTATTTCACTTAATTAATCCATTTTAGTGGTGAAATTAACTTCCATTGACTTAAAATTTTTATGGGGATCTCCTCTATCATTAAATTATAGTGTAGGATGAATTTTATGCCATTTAAATTTATATTCACTACAATTTAATTTTATTTCATTTTTAGGGGTTGGTGACAATAAGGGTTATTTTTAATAAGTTAAATCAATTTTATATTTTTCCTAGGGTCCTCTAACCATACTGAACCTAGAAAAATAAGTTTTGTATTTTTTTATTAATATTTTAATTATTATAATTTTTTATACTAAAATAGGGACTATTAAATTGAAAATTAGATATCTCTGGTTAGAGATGCCCCTTGACCTTGGAGAAATTAGGGGAGATACCTAACAATAGAGACATCAAAAGACCTATGGTCCTATGCCATGGTGAAATTCCTATGCAAATAAAAAATCTAAATAAGAAAATTACCATTTAATTAATAAAAATCACACATACATCAAACATACATGAAACCATTTCAACATTATTCTCATCTGTTCACTGAGCAAGAGAGTATTTTTACTTTATTTTTGTGATTTTTCTACATCAAGATATAGATTTTCTAAGTTCTGGCCATTAAATAAATAAAATAAACCCCCTATTTTTCTACTTATCCAGCGCATCTTCGTACGCGTGTCACCACGGGGTTGGGCGACGCCATCCTAGTCAGCCCTCACTTTATTTATCGAGACACTGTTCGATGTGATCATGACCATCCATGTGATACACGCGCGATCCAACAGCTGCGGGTCATTGTCCCCAACTAGTTCAACCTGAGAGCCGTCCAACTTCAAACCTTAATCTCTCTCTCCATACTCAACCAAATTATATGCAGTTTGTTTCTATAGACTCATCCTGACTAGGAAAACATATCAATATGGTTGATCAAGTCTTAAATCAAGTCAATGAGCATGTAAAATTAAAAGAAGCTTGGTTTAAGGAGATATTTCAATTCCTTTGTCCAAGTGGTGTGGTTTTGATTGGGTGCTTCCAAAAGCTTTCCTTGAGTCCAAAGAGCTCCTAAATGAAGCCTCGAGCTGTGGTGAAAAGCCTAGGTACGATTTCGACTAAGGCCTATTTAGGGAGTTGATCAAATTCTACCCTAGGGTGGTCTGGTGATGAGGCTTTTATAGGGGATCTTCTTCTCTCACTCAAGAGATGGTGTGGGTGCAATGAATTCAATTTTGATGGAGTTTTGAGAGGTGTCCTCTTTCAGGATCAAATTTGGGTTGAGAAATTGGCTCTAATTAGTGGGGAAGAGAGCTGGAGGATGGTTGGATTGAACTAAAGAGGTCTTGAAGAAGCTCTAAGAACAATTTGACAGAGTCTCTTGAAAGAAATTCAAGCTCTCTCCCCTAGGCCATGGAGGGTGAATTTAAATAGAGGAGGTTGGAGAGGCCACCATGACTGGCCAGTGGGTGCGATGAGTTGCTTAGGTGGAGGGAAGAAAAGGGAAACAATCCAATTAGAATGAGCCAGCTTGGTTGAGTCTAATTTTGGGTTTTAGCCAAGGGAAAAATCTTTGATTTGAATTTTTTGGTGGCCAAGGTGGCCGGCCGACCAGGCACGGGTTACCATCTGACTCAGAGAGTCAGTGTTTGGGTTTTGGTGAAGTCAATTGGGGTTGGCCATGTGTAAAAATTTAGATTAAAAAAGAATGGGGCAATGGTCATTTTGGGTCAATTTGGGTCAGAAATTAATTTGGGTTGGGTTCACCCATCAATGTTGGTTTGGGCTGAAGAAAAGGTCACTTGGTTCAGCTTAATAAATGGGGATAAGTCACCATCCAAGGGGATTTAGCTAAACATGGGTTAGAGTGATTCATGGGAGGGTTTAAAAGAATCTTAAGGGGGTGTTGAAAGTGGTTCGTCCCCTTGTTATTAATAGCTTGGTGATGTGGCAAGGTTCACATGGATCACTTATGGATTGATAATGACTTCATGGCTTACCTTTGGCTTGGTTCTTTTGCAAGAGAAATGATTTTGGATTTATGGGGTATTTTTGGTGAAGTTTGTCATGACACTTCATTTGGAATGATTTGATTATGGATTTAGAACTTAGGGAGTGATTTTGATCGAAGGGATGATGAGGGAGAAAATCATCATTTGGGCTTTTGATTGAAATTGGGCTTTTTGAATGACTTAAAGACTTGGGCTTATTAAAATTGAGGTTGAATTGGATCCAAATTTGGGCCAACCAAATGCTTAATTTAATGTAGGAAGTTATCATGAAGGATTTTGGAAGGGTCCAAAGTGGTTTTGAATTGAATTGGAAGGCCAATTTGTGAAATTTAGACATATGATAAAAAATGGGCCTTTTTGATTTGGGTAAAATTGAGCTTGCAATTGGTTCAAATTAAGCTCGTGTTTAGTTTCAATTGGTATTAGGAATATTGAATTTAGGTTTGGAATTGAAATTGGGCAAGATTGGGGTTAATTGGCTTGACGTTGGGGCTAATTTGGGGAAATTGGGCCTTTAAGGGCAAATTGGGGCTTTTGGTCAAATTTGATTAATATGGTCAAATTGGGTCAATGTGATGGTTAAAAAATTGAAATTAGGAATATTTTGGATGATTTTGGGATTTTTGAGAATTTTTTGAAATTTTTGGGATTTTTGGGTTGAGAGGGACATTTTGGTAATTTTGACAATTTTGAGGGTATTTTGGAAATTTGGTGATTTTGGTCGATTTGGGTCCATTTAGGTAGTGGTGAGTTATTTGAAATGGTTTTTGGACAAATTTGGGCATTTTTGTTAATTTTAGGATTTTTTGCAAAAATTAGGGTTATGTGGGTATTTTGGTGATTTGGTGATTTTTGACTAGGATGGGCAAGTAAGCCATGAAGCTATGTCAAACCAATAGGAGCCATATGAGAACTCATTTTGGAAGCTCATTATGCTGGTCCTATCCTTTGTAGCCAAGGGCTAGGGGTTTCGATCCATCTATATGAGCTTTCCAAAAGGAGTCAATAGACCAAATCAAGGGCAAGTGGTCATAAGGTTTGGGGTGCGTGAGAAAGTGTAGTGTCTGCAAACTAGCTTAACCAAGATAGAACAGCTAGGGTTAGTCCTAAGGCTTGAACATCCTATGGGAACTCTCCTTGAGCTCCACCATATTGACCCCTCCTACTAAGTGCTAGAGGTTAGGACCAATATGTGGAACTTCAAGTTGAGCAGAAAAGAGTGTAGAACTTCTAATGGAGAGGGTTCCTTCTCTAGTCATATAAGATTAGTCAATAGGAAAGTCCTATGGCTAGACCCTAGGCTACTAAAGAGGAAAAGCTAGACCTCAACCAAAAGTGAGGTCAACAAATGGACCCCAAATAGGTGTGGTGTGTCGGGCAAGCACACCGCTCATATATGGGTTGACCAACAAGATCAACAAAACCAACATAGAATTCTAAGTCAACATACTTAGAACGAAGAGTAGAATTGGGTGACAGTTGTTTTTGCTGAGAAATTAGCAAGTGAACATTCGATCAAAACTGAAGATTTGAAACCCTTGCTAAGGATTAGAAGGTGGATTTCAAATTATTAGGTTTCAAGTATATTGGAGGATGAGAATTAGGATTTAGGTGTTGACTCCAAAATGGAAATTGAAATTCGGGTAACAATCCCGGAAGGAGAATTAGATGCCTTGCTTAATTTAAGATGGTCTCATACCGATTTCAAAAGATGAGAATAGGATGCCTTACTCCATTTAAGGTGGTCTTATACCTATCTCGAGGAAATGGATAGAGAATCAGTTACCTTACACCATTTAAGGTGGCCTTAAACTGATCTCAAAAGATGAAAGTAGGATGCCTTACTCTATTTAAGGTGGTCCTATACCTATCTCGAAGATATGGGTAGAGAATCCGATGCCTTACTCCCATTTAAGGTGGCCTTAAATTGATCTCAAAAGATGAGAATATGATGCCTTACTCCATTTATGGTGGCCTTATACCTATCTCAAATATGGGTAGAGAATTGAATGCCTTATACCATTTAAGGTGGCCTTATACCGATCTCAAAAGATGAGAATAGGATGCCTTACTCCATTTAAGGTGGTCTTATACCTATCTTAAGAATATGGGTAGAGAATCAGATGCCTTACTCCATTTAAGGTGACCATAAACCGATATCCAAGGATTTTGAAATTAGGATGCCTTACTCCATTTAAGGTGGTCATAAAACTATCTCAAAGCTGTGTGTCACATTAGGGAGGAAAGCTCAAAGACTCACATCCAGCTTAAGAGGTAGCAGAAAGACTAGATTGTGAAAGAAAGCACAAGGACTCATATCCAACTTATGAGTTTATCAGAAACATATCACTACATTGGGTGGGAAAGAAAGCTCAAGGACTCACATCTAACCCAAGAGGTAGTGGAAAAATATATATGTCACACTAGAAAAGAAAGCTGTGGGACTCATATTCAACCTAAATAGTGACAACGGAAATATCTGCTATGTTGGGGAGGAAAACACTAGGATTCACATCCAACCCAAGAGGTAGCAAAAAATTATATCTGTCACGTTAAGAAGGAAAGCTATGGGACTCATATCTAACCCAAATGGTGACTAAGGAAATTTATGCTACATTGGAAAGGAAAGCACTAGGACTCACATAAACCAAAAAAATAACATGAAAATATATCTGTCATGCAAGGAAGGAAATCTCTGAGTCTCATATCCAACCCAAATGATGACAAGGGAAATATTTGCTACATTGGGGAGGAAAGCACTGTCACTAACATCTAACTCAAGAGGTAACGAGAAATAATATCTGTCACAATAAGAAGGAAAGCCATGAGACTCATATCCAACCCAAATGATGACAAGGGAAATATCTACTACGTTGGGGAGGAAAACACTGTGACTCACATCCAACCCATGAGGTAACAAAAATAATATATCTATCACACTAGGAAGGAAAGCTTTCGGAATCATATCTAACATGAGTAGTGATAATGGAAATCTCTGTTATGTTGGGGAGGAAAGCGCTGACACTCACATCCAACTTAAGAGGTAGCAAGAAAATATATCTGTCACGCTAGGAAGGAAAGCTCTGGGACTCATGTTCAACCTAAATAGTGACAAGGGAAATATCTGCTACTTTAGGGAGGAAAGCATTGTGGCTCACATCCAACCCAAGAGGTAAAGGGAAAATATATCTGTCATAGTAGGAAGGAAAGCTCTGGGACTCATATCCAACATAAGTAGTGATAAGGTAACTATCTGTTATATTTGGGAGGAAAAGGCTAGGACTCACATACAACCTAAGGGGTAGCAGAAAAATATATCTGTCATGCTAGGAAGGGAAGCTATGGGACTCATATCCAACCTAAATAGTGACAAGGTAATATTTGCTACATTGGAGAGGAAATTGTTGACACTCAAATCCAACCCAAGGGGTAACAGAAAAATATATCTGTCACACTAGGAAAGAAAGCTCTGGGACATATCCAACCTAAGTAGTGACAAGGGAAATATCTGCTACGTTGGGAAGGAAAGCATTATGACTCACATTTGACCCAAGAGGTAGCGAGAAATTATATTTGTCATTCTAGGAAGGAAAGCCGTGGGACTCATATCCAACTCAATTGGTGATAAGGGAAATATCTGCTACATTGGGGAGGAAAGCGCTTGGACTCACATCAAACCCAAGGGAAGTGAAAAAATATATCTGAATCTCGGTACTGATACCAAAAACAACATGAAAATAGTATAGAGAATTTGTGGTGTTATGTTCATAGATATGTGGCATGTGAAGATTGACATTGGTGAGGAGAATCTGTGAAATTTTATGAGATTTTATGCAGAATGTGAAATTCCGCGGGAATATGAAGAAAGCTGTTGTAGACCAAGATAGTCGTGCTATGCAAGCAAAGAGTAAGAAACCTCGAACTCGAGAGAAACAAACTCAAAAAATTTATCATTTTCTTTTCTTGTTGTCTTTATCACATTTAATTATCAAAATATATTTTTCAAAATTTAATTTTCGTTGGTTGATTTTCAAAAATATTTTAAGTTTAATATCAGACTTTCGTTGTATCGTTCTTTGTTCATTATAATTTAGAACCAACGTATGGTTCTGTGGCTCTTTATCAATCACAGAAAGAAGGGAATTTGACAAGAAAGTTGAAATTTGAAAGAAATCTTGTCAATCTGGTTCAAATACGAGTTACATATTGAGTACATGCTGAAGTATCAAAAGATAACATGCTGAAGTATCAAAAGATAACATGTTGAATACATTTTAAACATCATATACTGAATACATATCATCGGTTGAACATGTCTGATACATATCTCATAATATCTACAACATCAAAACACGGTACAAAAAGGTGTCCACTAACTGTCCATCCTTAGTGGGACGAGCCCTTGATTAAGCTGATATACTAAGCCACACTTGACTGAATATTTTGTAATCGACAAATACAAGAATTTGATGGCGCTACTAAAAGATTTAAATTCCAGCAATGACGTCCAAAGACTAGATCGCGACTTTATAGATGTGTCTGATTTGATTAAGATGTATAATTATAATATTCAATAATGTTATAGTCAAATTTGTCAATGCAAGTATACGTATCGCTCAAGTAATATAGAGTTCTAATGGAGTCCTAGATATCGATCCCATAAGGAGTGAATTAGAACTACGGATTAAGACTTTAGAAAAGTAAGACTTTAATCACAATAACGACGTTCAATTTGCTTATCTGTCACTAATAGACAATTGAAATAAATAGATAATTTTAATAAGTAATAAATAACTAATGAAATAAAGTAGGGTTTAATTGTGATATTCAATATATAAGAAAGCATCCTTCTCCTTGTCAAGAAATTATAGTGAATGGATAAAATGAATTAGTTCAATTTCTATTGTACCAAATAGGAGCATACCTATTCTTTACCCTTTGGTCTAGGCATAAAGAAAATTGACTAATTCTATGCTTGGTTACTGATTTTGCGGCTAGGCTGGGAGGATACCAGCTCTCACTTCAGAGCTCCCACGTTCCCATCACTTGAGGGCTAACATCTACACATCAGCACCCAAACGATAGGACCGAATTGGGGATTTCAGTCTGTCACTCTAAAATTTCCAATTCTTTGCTCGATAAAAATATTTCCCTATTTATTTGCACCCAACTTCCAAAGGCTTTGACCTCCCTGAATCTTGGATGTAACCTTCACTTTAGTTGTAAAACTCAACATATTTTAACAAATCAATTGGCCAGATTGAAAGTAAATTAAGATCTAAGTGAAAAGATCATCACAATTTCTTAAACATTTTCATGGCTTCACCAATTCAAATCACCATTTCACAAACCTCGAGACAAGGAGAAAGACAGAGAAAACTACTCAGAAATCATGGGAAAAACACAACAAAACTCAGAATTTATATATAAAATCAAAGTCATATAAACTACAACAAGTAAATAACCTATCTCTATTTTCTCCCCAAAAACACTCTTCGAAGTTCCTCTGAATCTCCTCCTTTCTTTACAACACATAGAATTCCTCTTTGAAATAGCAAGGAGGAAGAAATCTCTCACTTTCCCTCCACTCTTAAAATCTCTTAAAGAATTCCTCACAATTGTTACACTCAAATGGAAATTCTATACACTAATGTTAACCTCCAAGGCCTCTAGCACTCTTCTATGTTTGGCCAAAATGTTCGTTTAAAGTTGTAGATGAGCTTTCCTAAGAGTTGCCTAAGCATCCCTTCAAAATTTGGCCTCAGCCAAAGCTTGAGTAGGCATAATCATCGATCTCGCCATCGGCGGGCTCGAGGGCACCGTTTGCGGGCTTCTAGAGAATTTTGTTTTGTAGTCTCGGGAAAATCTCACCGTCTGCGGCGTCGAGGGCGCCGTCGGCGGCCTATTTCAAATCTTCACATTTTGGTCCTTTTCCCTCCAAATTCGCTCTTTTTTGCATCTTTTTGCTCCAATGACCCTAATTCATCATTCCTGCAACAAAACATCAAAAATCCTTTTTTTTTAAAATGCAATATCATCAAAAACAATATAAAATTGGTATGAAAATAAAAATACCTTTTTTTAAAGTGCAATATCATAAAAAACAGTATAAAAGATGTATGAAAATCTCAATATATTTTTCTTTGGTCAAAATCCCCCAAACTTAACTATTACTTGTCCTCAAGTAATTTTAGTTCTACTATTTTCCTTTGGTCAAAATCCCCCAAACTTAACTATTACTTGTCCTCAAGTAATTTTAGTAATATATAAAAGTTATGATCTAATGCAGTAATGTTTTAATTCAGAAATACGATAAGTTTGACTTAAATAAATATCATAGTGAGATTTTCAGAAAAAATTCAAGTAATTGAATTAATTATGTAGCTACCAGATTATGTAGTCATCAGGTTTAAGAGTTCTAGTCTTCTATTTATTTCAAGAATGACTATATGTTGTAATATTAAGTTTTAATTCAGAAATACGATAAGTTTCACTTAAATAAACATCATAGTGAGATTTTTAGGAAAAAATTCAAGTAATTGAATTAATTATGTAGCTACCAGATTATGTAGTCATCAGGTTTAAGAGTTCTAGTCTTCTATTTATTTCAAGAATGACTATATGTTGTAATATTAAGTTTTAATTCAGAAATACGATAAGTTTCACTTAAATAAACATCATAGTGAGATTTTTAGGAAAAAATTCAAGTAATTGAATTAATTATGTAGCTACCAGATTATGTAGTCATCAGGTTTAAGAGTTCTAGTCTTCTATTTATTTCAAGAATGACTATATGTTGTAATATTAAGTTTTAATTCAGAAATACGATAAGTTTCACTTAAATAAACATCATAGTGAGATTTTTAGGAAAAAATTCAAGTAATTGAATTAATTATGTAGCTACCNTAAATAAATATCATAGTGAGATTTTCAGAAAAAATTCAAGTAATTGAATTAATTATGTAGCTACCAGATTATGTAGTCATCAGGAGTTCTAGTCTTCTATTTATTTCAAGAATGACTATATGTTGTAATATTAAGTTACTTAGAAAATCCAAAAGATAGGAACTTCATGAGAACTCTAATAGTAAAAGATCTAATTCCATAAATATAAGTTCATAAATGTATTTATGTTTTCCCTTTAGGTAGGCCCAATGAAGTCAATTTTTTATTATGTATATCCTCAAGCTTCTCCTCACTTCCATAATTTTTCTTTCTTTTCTCCTTTTTTTTCATTTGGATTGCTTTCAATCCTATATATATTTTTCTTTTATTTTCAGGGATTATTTTCAATCCTTTATTTTTCCTTTTTCAAGTGAGGATTACTATATCTGGATAGCCTTTAATGAATTTGAACTTCACTTTTCTTTCCCTAAATTTGAAACTCAAGGCATTTCTTTACCTTATAAATATTTCATAGTTCTTACATCATTTAGCCCCAATATTTTCTTCTCAAATGAANAAAATACAAATATAAGTACATTAATTTCATTCAATATCAAAATCCCAAGCTATATCTTCATCTCCTTGATCATCAGGTGGATTGGGTTGATACTAAGTATATCGGGGGCACTCAGGAAACGTAACATCAGGCTCACCTTTATAGTGTCGGGCGTGAGCTTTAAAATAAGCTACCTCAAAATTTGAATGCCTTTGCAGGTACTCACTATCATAATCATGTTGGTATTCTAAACCTCCTTTCCTTTCATTTTTATCAAGTCTATGCTCTTCCGCTGCAAGGTCAACTCATTCATCAAATCAGAGAGGGTAGGGGATTAGGTGGAAGGTCATAACTAGTAGAGGGGATATCTCTACTAGTAGAAGGTTCTTGACTTCTACTCCGTGGAAGGTCATAACTTGTAGAGGGGACATCTCTACTAGTAGAAGGTTCTTGACTTCTACTCATGGAAGGTCATAACTTGTAGAGGGGACATCTCTACTAGTAGAAGGTTCTTGACTCCTACTTCGAGTTCTCCATTTCTCATGGAGAAGGTCATAACTTGTAGAGGGGACATCTCTACTAGTAGAAGGTTCTTGACTTCTACTCCCATTCTCTTCTGCTGCAAGTTAATTCATTCATCAAATCAGAGAGGGTAGGGGAACTAGAAGGTGGAAGGTCATAGTAGAGGGAAATCAGTCAAAGTAGGGGAACTAGAAGGTGGAAGGTCATAACTTGTAGAGGGGACATCTCTTCCCTCCAATCCTTTCATTTATTAGCTCTATACTCTTTCGCTACAAGGTCAACTCATTCATTAAGTCAGAGACCTTTAACTTATAAATTCTATGCTCTTCCGCTGCAAGGTCAACTCATTCATCAAATCAGAGAGGCTTTCATTTATTAATTCTATGCTCTTCCGCTGCAAGGTCAACTCATTCATCAAATCAGAGAGCATCCTTTCACTTATTAAGTCTATATTTTTTTGCTGCAAGGTCAACTCATTCATCAAATCAGAGAGGGTACGGAACTAGAAGGTGGAAGGTCATAACTTGTAGAGGGAACATCTCTACTAGTAGAAGGTTCTTAGAACTAGAAGGTGGAAGGTCATAACTTGTAGAGGGGACATCTCTACTAGTATAAGGTTCTTGTTCAAGTCTATGCTCTTCCGCTGCAAGGTCAACTCATTCATCAAATCAGAGAGGGTAGGGGATTAGGTGGAAGGTCATAACTAGTAGAGGGGATATCTCTACTAGTAGAAGGTTCTTGACTTCTACTCCGTGGAAGGTCATAACTTGTAGAGGGGACATCTCTACTAGTAGAAGGTTCTTGACTTCTACTCATGGAAGGTCATAACTTGTAGAGGGGACATCTCTACTAGTAGAAGGTTCTTGACTCCTACTTCGAGTTCTCCATTTCTCATGGAGAAGGTCATAACTTGTAGAGGGGACATCTCTACTAGTAGAAGGTTCTTGACTTCTACTCCCATTGGTCATAACTTGTAGAGGGGACATCTCTACTAGTAGAAAGTTCTTGACTTCTACTCCCAGTTATCCATTTCTCATGGGATTCATAAGACTTTAATCTTACTAATGGGTTTCATAGGATAAACCCATTCTTCATTTCCAAATTCTACTCCAGAAAGTCTGCAAATTGCATAAATAAGTCAAGGATGTCCTAGACCTCCACTAGTCTCACTCCTCGCTATAGTCAATATATTCTTAAGAATTATTCTCACCACATTTATAGTTCTACTATTTTGAATACAGAAATTCAGAATAGCTCTATCTCTAATTACCTCACTATGGTGATAGGTCGGTAACAGAGTAGAAGAAATGAAATAGTGCCACGCCTTAGAGGTGGCATTCAACATGGAAGCAGAAAAGTTTACCCATTCTCGCTATTTTATCTTCCATGTTCCTTTCCCATCAGTGAGAAAGTTGATCACATCATTGAGGGGGCCTTCCATCGTACTAAAGGATTCATAGTGGCAGCTATAAGAGTCTGGGACTTCATAAAAATTATTGATGTGGGCGACAGTAAACTCAATAGGGAATCCATGCACTTGAATGATTCCGTCATAAGAATAAATCACATTGGAGTAGAACTCCTTCACAACATTTGCATCCGCTTTATTGGTGGTGTAACAAAAGTTTTCCCACCTCCGCTCGGCAATAACTCGTTCGATTTCTCCTCCCGGACTTTCAAAAACTCGATATTGTATGCACTTCTTTCCTTTAAATATGGATGTAAATTTTGTTTGAGCCATCACATTGACGAACCGAGACTCGTCGAACTCAACTCTTCTCTTTTGTCGTGGAGCCATTTCAATCTAATCAAATTATAAAAAAAATTCTAAAAATTACTTTAAATATGTAAATCATGGCTTCCAATAGTAATTCTAAGAGTTCAATAATAGAATCCATGAATCTCTTCCTAAATTTTCTTTACATTCCCAAATTTTTTGGATCTCCTCAATGTGGAAGAAATTCATGATGGAAATAAAATATTTTTAGCTTGGAGTGAAGCTCTTACCTAAAGAAGATCGAATCCGGTGTCAAAAAGTCTTGAAATTACCTTCTAATCAAAGATCTTTCAAGCCCTAAGTTGAAAATGACGTTTTTAGGAGGAAGGGGATCATAAATAGTGGTGGTTGACTGGTTAAAATTGCAGTTAAAGGTGTTTTTTGTGAGCTCGCCGTTGGCGCGCTTAATTGGCGTACTTAATTGGAATTTAAATCCTAAGTCTCGGGAAAATCCCACCGTCGGCGGGCTCTATTGATTTTGTCCAAATTCTGGATTTTTGTGATTTCGATCAATTCCAAGCTTAAACGACAACCGTTTAATCATTATAGACATAATTTTAAATAACTAAATGATGTACTTAGTCCATATAAACTTTCACAACACAAAACATCACATTTATATATAAATTCCAAGGGGTACAATATACGTTACATAACACACCTAAGTTTGATATTTTTTCAACCTCAATACATTAATTCAGCTTCCCAATCCAAGCCAAAACACTCAAAACACTAAAAACAAAACATCCTATGCTTAGTCTCAACTATACAGAGATCAATAAGCATAATTCTAAAGCAAAGCAACTGCAAAGTTCAAATCAAAATACATAGATAGACATATAGGTAGTAATATAAATCTACAAATCCTCAGACTCGGTACTCGATTCTCCTTTGAGATCGCCCATTGATTGCACATGAACAAACAGGTTGTAGAAGGGTCAGAATGAAAATTCTTCAGTAGAATCCTCCTCTATCAGTTTCATCCTCCTCATCAATCGTATCAAACTATCTTTTAAATGTCCAGAATGTTTGAAATGTTCCTTCATCCTCCAGTCTAGATGATCAAAGAAATTAGAGATATTGTTAATTGCATTCATGACATTTTGTACCTCCTTTTCCAACTTCTTAATTCGGCGCAGGATCACCAAAGACTTATCAGGAACTAAGGGTTGAACTGGCAGTGAATTTTGAGATGATTGATCAACTATCATGGCCATGTCATTTTTATGATGGGAATCTTTCAGTTGGATCCAAAGGCTTCCAAGGTAGCAGTACCTTTTCCCAATTTCCATAGGACACTTGGAACTGACTGCAAAGTGAGAAAGTTGTGGAGGGGTGTCCAATCCCATAAATTGATCCGTGAACTATCAGGTCGAAAACTGACTTCACAATTATAAATCCAATGTTGATCGACAGTCCCCTTTGGATGCAGTAATTCAAAATGACACTTTCTTTAGAAACTATACCGATCTTCATTGTCGGTAACTGTTTCGCTGAAATAAAAAAGTGTCAATGTTTAGAAAAGGGATTCAGGAGTGTTGCAGAAAAACTAACATACCCGTTTTCTCTTATTTCCCAATCGTCAGTTTCATCCGTTAAACACTGGTAAATCTCATTCATCTGGTTTCTCGTTGGGACGAAATTGGAATAGTGGTAGACAGGAACATTTTCTATCATAAATAATTTGTTGATCCGTACAGGAGTGAAAGTGATCCATCTCCCTCGCACATAAACAACTCCTTGGTTGATTCCATGTAAATTTGCATAAAATTCTTTTACCACTGGGACCACCACGGCGGCAGTAGTGTAGCACAACACTTCCCATCTTCGCCGCACTATCGTTTCTTCAATATCTGTCGTGGGATTATTCAATCCGTGATTCATGAATCCTCGTTCTTTGATTAATATTTTCTTCGTCAGCAACTTGTTGAAGATTCGCTGCGCTTCCGCACTAACAAACTTTCACCGATTGAAAACTCGCATTCTGGGATTACCACTGGAATTGGATGCCATAGGAATGGAATTGGTAGTGTTTCACTTCATTTTTGGAGGGAAAATATGAATTAGAATTCAAAATTTTGAGTTTAAAAAGACTATTCCTGTCTAAAAATCGTAAAAAACCGCCACTCGAACACAAGAAATCGTCATATTATCGGTCTCACCGTCAGCGGCCTCGAGGGTGCCGTTGGCGCACTTTTGTATTAATTTTGTCTGGACTCTCAGGCAAAACCCGCCATCGGCGGCGTCAGCGCCCAAGGCAAAATTTTCACAGTTTCGCTCTGGTCCGAATGCGTTCCAATTTTTCTTCATGGATCTAATTTTTAAGATGTTTCAAGGGTAAATAAGAATAGTAGAGCTTAATACTAACATAAACTAGTGATAATCTCAAATAAAAACTACTATAATCGCGAATAAAGTAAGGATAAATATAAGTTGCCTCCCATAAAGTGCTTGGTTTAACGTCGTCAGCCCGACCTATGGGTTGCCTCCCATAAAGCGTTTGGTTTAACGTCGTCAGCCCGACCTATTCAGGTATTATTTAGGTTGACCTGATCATTAAAACCTCTTTAAATTTGGTCTTTTACCCTCAAAATACGGCTTTAATCTGTGTCCATTTCCCATAAAGCACTTGGTTTAACGTCGTCAGCCCGACCTATTCAGGTGTTATTCAGGTTGATTAGGGTTTCCTCCCATAAAGTGCTTGGTTTAACGTCGTCAGCCCAACCTATTCAGATATTATTTCAGTTGACTGATTATAAAACCTCTTTAAAATTTGGTCTTTTACCCTCATAATATGGTTTTAATCTATGTCCATTTACATTAAATCTATTTCCCATTTTCTGATCTTCAATTTCAATAGCTCCGTAAGTATAAACTTGAGTCACAGTAAATGACCCTAACCAACGAGACTACAATTTTCCAGGGAATAACTTCAGCCTAGTATTGTAAAGCAAAACCTCTTGTCCTGGTTCCAAGTGCTTTTGATTAATCTTCCAATCATGCCATAACTTTAATTTCTCCTTATAACATCTGCATTATCATAAGATTCATTTCTTAATTCTTCCAATTCATTTAATTGTAACAATCTCTTCTTAAGTTGTTATAATAAGACTCATTTCTTAATTCTTCCAATTCATTTAAGTTATCATAAGACTTCCAATTCATTTAATTGTAACAATCTCTTCTTACGAGCATCTTTCAAATTATAATTAAATTATTTAATCGCCCAATATGCTTTATGCTCCAATTCTACTTGTAAGTGACAAGTCTTTCCAAAAANTTACAATATAGTTAACAATATCAACATACCATGATATTTTCCACTCATTAATATTATAAAGTTGTTCATCAGAGAAACTATCTGTAAATTCATTGTCGGTGTTAGATAATTCATGGTTTTCTAATCTTGATAAATGATCAGCAATTTGATTATCATTTCCCTTTCTATCAATAACCACAATATTAAATTCTTGCATCAATAGTATCCATCTAATCAACGTTGACCTCACTTTTGGTTGAGGTTCAGTTTTTCCTCTTTAGTAGCCTAAGGTCTAGCCATATGACTTGACCTCACTTTTGGTTGAGGTTCAGTTTTTCCTCTTTAGTAGCCTAAGGTCTAGCCATAGTGACCTCATTTTTGGTTGAGGTTTAGTTTTTCCTCTTTAGTAGCCTAAGGTCTAGCCATAGGACCTCACTTTTGGTTGAGGTTTAGTTTTTCCCTTTTAGTAGCCTAAGGTCTAGCCATAAGATTTTCTTATTGCCTATTCTTAGAAAACTAGATCTGGGTTTAGTTTTTCCAATTATATAATTGTTGACCTCGTTTTTTGTTGAGGTTTAGTTTTTTCTTCTTTAGTTAAATAATATTAGTATTGTTGACCTCAATTTTGGTTGAGGTTTAGTTTCTCCTCTTTAATAGCCTAGCTGACAAAATGAGTGATGCCCTCATTTTTGGTTGAGGTTTAGTTTTTCCTCTTTAATAGCCTAGGTTCTAGCCATATGACTTTTCTTGTTGACTATTCCTAAAAAACTAGATATGGAACCCTCACCACTAGAAATTCCAAACCCTTCTGCACTCAGCTTGAAGTTCCAAATATTGCTCTCAACCTCTAAATACTTAGTAGGTGGGGTCACTATGGGGGAAACTAAGGATGAGTCACCCTTAGGATTGCTGGACCTTAGGGTTGACCGTGGGTGTTGGTCTGGAGCTAAGGCACTCACTACACTCATCTACACTCACAGTCACTCACAACCCTGAACTCAAATCTCTAGCCTAGATCCCTTGATCATTTGGGATACTCATGTAGATGGTCCCCTAAACCTACTAGCCCTAGGGCTATGGTTTAGCTAAAACCACTATGTAGAGGACCCAAAATGGGGTTTCCATTGGACCATGGCGTATTGGTGATGATTGACACCTCAAAGCTTACCAAAATACCCATCTTGGCCTTTTACCCCTAAAACACCCCCAAATTACCAAAATGCCCCTCCATAGCTCAAAAATTGGCCTTTTACCCCTAAAACACCCCCTAATTACCAAAATACCCCTCTTAAAAATACCCATCTTGGCCTTTTACCCCTAAAACACCCCCAAATTACCAAAATACCCCTCCATAAATCTTGGCCTTTTACCCCTAAAACACCCCCAAATTACCAAAATACCCCTCTTGGGCTCAAAACCTTGGCCTTTTACCCCTAAAACACCCCCTAATTACCAAAATACCCCTCTTGGGCTCAAAATCACAAAAATTGCAATAATTCCCAGAAAATCATAATAAATCCCAAATATTCCCAATTTCATTTCTCTCAACTACCCCATGACCCAATTTGGCCAATTTGACCATCTTTAACCAAAATCCCCAAATTTCCCTTTAAAGACTCAAATTTCCCCAAATCCAACTCAAATATCCACCAATTTGATCTCAATTGACCACAATTCCAATCCTAAACTCAAATTAACTTTTTATATGACCAATCTAAATAAAATCTAAGCTCAATTGGTCCATGATTTGAGCCTAATTTTGATTTGAGTCAAAACCCCAATTTTGACCATATGACTTAATCTCACCAAATTGAACCCATAGCCTAGTCAATTGGCTTCAATTAATGTTGAAAAATCTTTATGACATTCCTATAAAT
>JXCR01139850.1:0-10947 GCA_002079205.1 Phalaenopsis hybrid cultivar | reverse complement strand
GAAGCTAACATAGATATTGCATCAGAATCATAGATACTAGCTACTCTTTTAGGATTTACCCACTCAGAGGGCCATTGAAAATTGTTGGTAGCCCCTCATCAAAAGGTTTTAACATTAGAGAACCACCAGCCGCAGCATCTATAATCGATCTAAGAGATCCCACTAATCCATTATAAAAAGTTTGAATTATTAGCCAATCTAGTAATGAATGATGAGGACACTTCCTTAAAAGATCTTTAAATCTCTCCCAAGCTTCATATATTGACTCTCCATCAATCTGACAGCACAATGTTATGTCATTTCTTAGTTTAGCAGTTTTGGATAGAGGGAAATATTTGGTTAGAAATTTCTATGAAAGTTCTCCCCAAGTTCTAATAGATCCAGGTGCTAGNGGTGTCGCTCTAATCAACTTTAATATGCCCTCATAAAATTTAAAGAACTTCAACCATAGAGCCACCTAATTTGATATTATAACTTTACACAATAGATAACTCAAACTTGTCGCGGCAAGGAGCTTGGAGCTAGCTGTGGGCAGCACGGCCATCTTCAACAGCAAAACCTGTCTTCCCCAGCTAAACCAATCTTCCTTAGCAGCACGGCCATCTTCAACAGCAAAACATGTCTTCCCCAGCTAAACCAATCTTCCTTCCTTATACACGGCCATCTTCAACAGCAAAACCTATCTTCACAGCTAAACCAATCTTCCTTCCTTAGACTTAAACAACAAAGCCATAGGACTTTGAGGTTGCTTTCTTATGCAACGGAGTTTGGAGCTAGCATAGTGGGCAGCACGGCCATCGTCAACAACAAAACTTGTCTTCCCCAGCAAAACCAATCTTCCTTCCTTAGACCTAAACAACAAAGCCATAGGACCTCGAGGTTGCTTGCTTGTGCAATGTAAATTCTCACCTTATCTTTAGATCTTTGCATAGCCCTGCTATCAATATAAGCCTTAACTCGTCTTAGGATTCTGAGGTTGTCATTTGTCACGACTTAAATCCTCACATCTTTCAGGCTATTTGTGTGATCATTTCACACAAATGTAAGCCCTAACTAATAAAATTGGCAGGATGAAACACTTAAATATTTCTCCTCAAAACTGAAGCCAAACATTAGGATAGCTTGGGAAGTCACCTAGGTTCTCGTCTGGATCCATGACATTCCCTAGTCCTTCTTCCTTTGGATTCAACAATAAAAAAATGTTCCAAATTTGAACCAATCCCCTTGCACACCTCTATGTCCAATTTCGTTGAAGAGTCCTACCCTTTGAAATTCCTTGAAGATAATATTTCTTTATTTTTATTGAGAGTTTTCTTCGGTGGCTTTGGTCATTTATGATGTAATTAACTATAGGGGCTTGCCTTTATAGGAAGCATGTCCGACCCATATAAACCCTATTTAATCTTTTATATTAAATAGGGGAACTTGTCGGCAAATATAAAGATTTCGATAAACCCTATTTAATCCTTTATATTAAATAGGGGAACTTGTCAGCAAATACAAAGGTTTCATAAACCCTATTTAATCCTTTATATTAAATAGGGGAACTTGTCGGCAAATACAAAGGTTTCATAACCCTATTTAATCCTTTATATTAAATAGGGGAACTTGTCGGCAAATACAAAGGTTTCGCAGATTTAATCCTTTATATTAAATAGGGGAACTTGTCGGCAAATACAAAGATTTCGCAGACCAAACAGACGTCATACTTTCCATAGTTTATTTGAATGAGCCTCATCCTCAATTCTTGTGTTTATCCTTTGGGATAGATACATGATTTGAGGTACAATGCTCTTTCATTTTAAACAATGAAAAATATAGGGTTAGTTTGATTTCATACTTCAACGTCCTTCCAAAGCAGGCGACGGGATTTGAATTCCGGTGACCGGCAACTTCTTACGGGCAACCCCAAACCAACCCGAAATAACGCCGACATCAACCTTGGTTTATCATCCTTCTTTTGCATCAGATATTTAATAGCAGAGTGATCAATATGCACAACACATTTAGCTCCAATTAAATAAGATCTAAATTTATCTAAAACATATACAATTGCTAGTAACGCTTTTTCAGTAATAAAATATTTAATTTAATCATTAAGAGTTTTACTAGCGTAGTATATAACTTTAAAAATCTTTTCATACATTTGTCCAACATTAAGAGTTTTACTAGCGTAGTATATCACTTTAAAAATCTTTTCGTACCTTTGTCCAAGAACAACTCCAATAGTGTAATCATTAGCATCACACATCAGTTCAAATGGTTTCTCCCAGTTAGGTGAAAATATAATAGGGGTTGTAATTAATATTTCTTTTAATAACTCAAAGGCATTTAAATAGCTTTCAGAAAATTCAAATTTCTTGTCCTTTTTTAAAAATTGGCATAGAGTTTTAGTAACTTTTGAGAAATCTTTAATAAAACGCCTGTAAAAACTAACATATCCAAGAAAACTCCTAACCTCTCCTACATTAGTAGGAGATGTTAGTTTAGATATGACTTGAATTTTTGTATGGTCTGCTTCCATACCCATCTTCTAAAATTTTATGCCCTAACACAATTCCTTCTGCAACCATAAATTGACATTTCTCCCAATTTAGAACTAAATTAGTTCTTTTGCATAACTCTAAAACTTTTTCAAGGTAATTTAAGCATGCATCAAATGATGTTCCAAATACAGAGAAATCATCCATAAATACTTCCAATCCATCATCAATAAACTTACTAAATATGGACATCATACATATCTGGAATGTGGCAGGTGCATTACATAATTTGAAAGGCATTCTTCTAAAAGTAAAAGTTCCAAAAGGACTAGTAAATGTTGTCTTTTCTCGATCCTCATGAGCAATAGCCATCTAAAAAGCAAAAATATTTTTGCCTAAGAAGTCTATCCACCATCTGATCTAAGAAGGGTAAAGGGAAGTGATCTTTCTTTGTGGCAGTATTTAATTTTCCATAATCAATGCAAATACGCCACCCAGTAACTTATCTGATAGGTATTAATTCATTATTTTGTTTTTTTTCAACATTCACTCCTCTTTTTAACCCAGTAACTTTTTGGATATGTATTAATTCATTATTTTCTTTTGTTTCAACAGTCACTCCTTTTTACGAGTCTGATAGGTATTAATTCATTATTTTCTTTTGTTTCAACAGTCACTCTTCCTTTTTTAGGAGCTTGTCTGATAGGTATTAATTGATTATTTTATTTTGTTTCAACAGTCACTCCTTTCTTAGGAACACAATGAATAAACTTACTCATGCACTATCTGAAATAGGATATATAATTCCAGTGTCTAACCATTTCAAAATTTATTTATTCTCTTGTGCTTCAGCAGTCACCCCTCCTTTCTTAGGAACACAATGAATTGGACTTGCTGTATTAATTCATTATTTTCTTTTGTTTCAACAGTCACTCCTTTCTTAGGAACACAATGAATTGGACTTACCTCGCACTATCTGAAATAGGATATATAATTCCAGTGTCTAACCATTTCAAAATTTCCTTTTTTAATACTTCTTTCATTATCAGATTAAATCTCCTTGGTGGATAAACTCTTGATTTATATTGTTCATCTAATATAATTCTGTGCATACATATTGAAGGACTGATTCCCTTAATATTAGCTAAGGTCCAACCAAAAGCTTTCTTATATCTTTTTAATTATCTAACAGTCTTTGCTCTTGCAGATCATTTAATTCTGAAGATATAATAACAGGTAATGTAGATGAGTCTCCCAAAAACACATACTTCAAGTGGTTAGGTAATGTTTTCAACTCAAGTTCAGGTGATTTTATAATTGATGGAAATAGATTCTTATCAGCATTTTCTGTAATATCTAACATCTCAAATCTTTCTTGAACATAATCTAATTCTTCACTTTCTAATTTATTTAGAATAATTTCATCATTCTCTTCAATTTGTTCTTCAAAATGCTCTTCTTTTTCAAAATACTTTTTATCTTTAAAATGTTCTTTAAAATGTTCTTTCAGTAGATGTTCAATAATTTCTATGCAAAAACACTCATTATCTCTTTCGACAGTAGGGTATTTCATAGATTTTGCAATGTTAAAAGTCACTTTTTGATCATTTACTCTCATAGTTAATTCTCCTTTTTGAACATTTATAATAGCTTTTCCAGTAGATAAAAATGGTCCCCCTAAAATGATAGGTATTTCTTTATCTTCCTCCATATCTAAAATAATGAAATCCACAGAAAAGATAAATTTGTCCACTTTTACTAACACATCTTCTATAATTCCCTTAGGATATGTAACTGAATGATCCGCTAATTGTAGAGTTGTAGGTAGTGACTTCTCCTAATCCTAATCTTTTGAAAATTGATAAAGGCATAAGATTAATGCTGGCTCCCAAGTCACATAAAGCCTTTCCATAAAATTTTTCAGTGATAGCACATGGTATAGTGAAGCTACCAGGATCTTTTAATTTTTTAGGAAGATTTTTTTGAATAATTTCACTACACTCTTTGCTAAGTGAAATAGTTTCGTTGTCTAACTTCCTTTTCTTGTTCAGAATATCTTTCATAAATTTCACATAATTGGGCATTTGCTCTAAGGCCTCTACGAAGGGAATGTTTACATCTTTCATAAACTTCACATAATTGGGCATTTGCTCTAAAGCCTCTACGAAAGGAATATTTACTGTTAATTTCTTAAGAATTTCTATAAACTTGGCTACACTCTTTACTAAGTGCAATAGTTTCATTATCCGTGAACTTCCTTTTCTTGTTCAGAATATTAGTGCAACATTTTTGTTATCCGTGAACTTCCTTTTCTTGTTCAGAATATCTTTCATAAATTTCAAATTGGGCATCTGCTCTAAAGCTTCTACGAAGGGAATGTTCACCGTTAACTTCTTAAGAATTTAAAAAATTTTGGAAAATTGTTTATTCAGTTTAAGCTTCTACGAAGGGAATATTCACCGTTAACTTCTTAATAATTTCTAAAAATTTTGAAAATTGTTTATTCTCTTTATTGTGCTTATTCACCGTTAACTTCTTAAGAATTTCTAAAAATTTTGAAAATTTTTTATTCTGTTTATGTTGCTTCAGTCTTTGAGGAAACGGTGGTGGAGGTTTCTCCACAGTAATTTTCATTGGTGTAAATGGATACTCTAAATCGGGGTACTCATGATCCTTTTCTCTTTCGGTATCCACTTTCTCTTTTTTAGTTTCTATTTCTTTTTGCACTCTTGTCTCTAATTCTTTTCCACTTCGTAATTGAATCGCCTTGATTTGTTCTTTTCCTTGATCTTTAGGATTTGGTTCCACAGCACTTTGAAAAGTTCCTAATGTTCGGTTAATAAGCGCAGTAACGATATGCCCTAATTAGTTTTCAATAGTATTAATAGCAGTTCCTTGATGTTGTAATTGATTTCCTTGAAGTTGTAATTGATTTCCTTGATTCTGTAATTGTTGACCCATTTTTAATATCAGCTCTTTCATAGATAACTTCTTCTCCTTAATTTGAGTATTACTGTTAATTCCTGAAGGATAAGAAGGTCTATAATTAACATTTCCCTGGTTGGATGAATTTCTTAATGGGTTCACTGAGTTGCTTGCCCATTGTTGATTTGTAGAAGAATTGTTATTCCAATTAAAATTTGGATGATTCTTCCAACCTAGGTTATAATAGTTCGAATATGGGTTGTTGGGTCTATTAATAGCATTTAAGGTCTCATTTGAAGGTTGAACATCCACAAATTGCCCAGATGAATTTTCTTCCATCATATGAGGTGTTGAAGAATAATTCATCCCATAATGATCTAATTTCTTTGATATTGCAGCAATCTGCGAAGCTAACATAGATATTGCATCAGAATCATAGATACTAGCTACTCTTTTAGGATTTACCCACTCAGAGGGCCATTGAAAATTGTTGGTAGCCCCTCATCAAAAGGTTTTAACATTAGAGAACCACCAGCCGCAGCATCTATAATCGATCTAAGAGATCCCACTAATCCATTATAAAAAGTTTGAATTATTAGCCAATCTAGTAATGAATGATGAGGACACTTCCTTAAAAGATCTTTAAATCTCTCCCAAGCTTCATATATTGACTCTCCATCAATCTGACAGCACAATGTTATGTCATTTCTTAGTTTAGCAGTTTTGGATAGAGGGAAATATTTGGTTAGAAATTTCTATGAAAGTTCTCCCCAAGTTCTAATAGATCCAGGTGCTAGCAAATTTAACCACATCTTAGCCTTATCCCTCAATGAAAAAGGAAAAAGTCTAAGTCTAACAGCATCGTTTGAGACTCTATCATATTTAAAAGTAGCACACAGTTCTAAAAAACTAGCGAGGTGTAAATTAGGATCTTCATTTGGTGTACATCCAAATTGATTATTTTGTACCATTTGGATAATAGCAGGTTTAAGCTTAAATGAATTAGCAGCTACATCAGGATTTCAGATAGATAAGTGAATTTCATCTGCTGTAGGATTTGCATAATCTCTTAAGGGTCTAGGTTGGTGCTCATTTTCTACTCAGTAATTGTTCAGGTTGTTTTCCATTGTATCCAAATTTCTAGGTTCTCTTCTTAATTTTCTAATTTTTCTAACAGTGTTCTAATTTTCTGAATCGTAGGGTATAAGATTTTCAGGTCCAAATTTAAGCATACAATTTGAAATCAGTACTCAATAATATAATTAACTTAAATACAAATATAAAAATAAGTTGCAATTTAAGTAAAAACTTTCTAATAATCCTAATTTGTCCGTTACTCTGATCGTGATTTTACTCACTCACTCAATCACTCCCCAACAACGACGAAAAAAACTTGACCAACTTTTTTGTAATCGACAAATACAAGAAATTGATGGTGCTACTAGAAGATTTAAATTCCAGCAACGACATCCAAAAACTTGATCGTGACTTTATAGATGTGTCTGATTTGATTAAGATGTATAATTATAATATTCAATAATGTTAAAGTCAAATTTATCAACGCAAGTATACGTATCGCCCAAGTATAATAGGGCTCCAATGGAGTCCTAGATATCTATCCCACAGGTAGTGGTTTAGAACTACATACTAAGACTTTAGAAAAGCAAGACTTTAATCACAACAACGACGTTCAATTCGCTTATCTGTTACTAATAGGTAATTGAAATAAATAGATAATTTTAATAACTAATAAATAACTAATGATATAAAGTAGGGTTTAATTATGATATTCAATATATAAGAAAGCATCCTTCTCCTTGTCAAGAAATTATAGTGAATGAATAAAATGAATTAGTTCAATTTATATTGTGCCAAATAGGAGCATATCTATTCTTTACCCTTTGGTGCAAGCATAAAGAACATTGACTAATCCTATGCTTGTTTACTAATTCTGCGGCTAGGCTGGGAGGATGTCGGCTCTCACTTTGGAGCTCCCACGTTCCCCTCACCTGAGGGCTAACATCTACACATTAGCACCAAACGATAGGACCGAATTGGAGATTTTAGTCTGTCACTCCAAAATCTCCAATTCTTCACCCGATAATAATATTTCCCTATTTATTTGCACCCAACTTCCAAGGGCTTTGACCTCCTTGAATGTTGGATGTAACCTTCACTTTAGTTGTAAAACTCAACATATTTTAATAAATCAATTGGCCAAATTGAAAGTAAATTAAGATCTAAGTGAAAAGATCATCAAGATTTCTTAAACATTTTCATGGCTTCACCAATTCAAATCACCATTTCACAAATCTCGAGATATGGAGAAAGACAGAGAAAACTACTCAGAACTCATGGTGAAAACACAATAGAACTCAGAATTCATATATAAAATTAACTAAAACTACTCAGCACTCATGGGGAAAGCACAACACAACTTGGAATTCATAAATGAAATCAAAGCCATAAAAACTACAACAATAAATAAACTTATCTCTAATTTCTCCCCAAGAACACTCCTTAAAGTTCCTCTGAATCTCTTCCTTTCTTTACAACACACAAAACTACAACAAGTAAATAACTTATCTCTAATTTCTCCCCAAGAACACTCCTCGAAGTTCCTGACTACAACAAGTAAATAACTTATCTCTAAATTCTCCCCAAGAACACTCCTCGAAGTTCCTCTTAACAATAAGTAAATAACTTATCTCTAATTTCTCCCCAAGAACACTCCTCGAAGTTCCTCTGAATAATCTCTAAGTTCTCCCCAAGAACACTCCTCGAAGTTCCTCTAAATCTCTTTCTTTCTTTACAGTATCTCTAATTTCTCCCCAAGCAAACTCCTTGAAGTTCCTCTAAATCTCTTCCTTTCTTTACAGCACATATTTCTCTCCAAGAAAACTCCTCGAAGTTCCTCTGAATCTCTTCCTTTCCTTACAACACACATTTCCTCTTCAAAGCAGCAAGGAGGAAGAAATCTCTCACTTTCCCTCCACTCTTACAATCTCTTTCTCCCCAAGAACTCTCCTCGAAGTTCCTCTGAATCTCTTCCTTTCTTTACAGCACACAGAATTTATTCCTCCACAAGCAAACTCCTCGAAGTTCCTCTGAATCTCTTTCTTTCTTTACAACACACAAAATTCTAATTTCTCCCCAAGAACACTCCTTGAAGTTCCTCTGAATCTCTTCCTTTCTTTACAACACAAGCAATTCCCTTCGAAACGAGCAAGGAGGAAGAAATCTCTCACTTTCCCTCCACTCTTACAATTTCTCGAAGAATTCCTCATAATATTGCTCCTCGAAGTTCCTCTGAATCTCTTTCTTTCTTTACAGCACACAGAATTCTTCTTCGAAGTGGAAGGAGGAAGAAATCTCTCACTTTCCCTCCACTCTTACAATCTCTCGAAGAATTCCTCACAAATGTTACACTCTAATGGAAATTCTATACACTAATTGTAACCTCCAAGGCCTCTAGCACTCTTCTATTTTCGGCCAAAATGTTCTTTTAAAGTTGTAGATGAGCTTTCCCAAGAGTTGCCTAAGCATCCCTTCAAAATTTGGCCTCATCCAAAGTTTGAGTAGGCATAATCGTTGATCTCGCCGTCGGCGGCCTCGAGGGCGCCATCGGCAGGCTTCTAGAGAATTTTGTCCCGTAGTCTCGGGAAAATCTCACCGTCGGTGGCATCGAGGGCGGCTTAGTTCAAATCTTCACATTTTGGTCCTTTTCGCTCCAAATTCTCTCCTTTTTGCATATTTTTGCTCCAATGACTCTAATTCATCATTCCTACAGTAAAACATCAAAATACCTTTCTTTAAAGTGCAATATCATCAAAAACAGTGTAAAATAAGTATGAAAATCTCAACATATTTTCCTTTGGTCAACACTCTAGGACAAGAATTCCTTTTATGTGTACTTAGAGGTGCAACCTTCTCATAACTCATAAGATTGTAGTTCCTCCAATTCTGGGTCCGGATAGAGCCCTCGTGGTATTTTGTTGTCTTGCATTCTTCTGAATGTTACAAATACTCTAAGATGTTGCACTCCTGGGATTCAATGTTTGGCCAAATCTATCTCATTTCCTTTTAAGACTAATATCAAACCCATCGGTAGCAGAATCTCAATAGACCCTTTAAGATCTTTGGGGCTAATGATGTCAATTTCTCTTCCAAAGAGTATGTTGCTTCTGCTTATGAAAGATAATGTGAAAAAAGGTCTAACAAAGTCATGGTGATCAATATGGGGAGGAATGCAATCACCCTCCTCGCATATTAATTATACAGTTGTTCGGGATGCACTCAGGTGATAATACTCCATCAAACCATTCTCTTGACCATTATGTTTATTCCATATGGTATTGGATCCACCTCATCATATCTCAAAATACCTTTGGGGTTCCCTTATCTATCTTCAATAAAATTATAGCAACAACCACACTTCAATAAAATTATAGCAACAACCACATTGAATGGTTATTGTACCTTTCCCGTGCATCTATTTCTGCTACTCTGAATAAGTTCTTAGCTTCAACAGACCAGCTCGACCTCTATCTCTCAAGTCTAATACACAATCTAAAATTCTTTTTTCATCATTTCTGAGAAGACCCCAGTGTATAGCTCCAAGCCTTCCAATATGTTTACAATCTTACCTTGGACTTCTTCGTAGAACTTGAACTCTCTTCTTTAGACTCTGCACATTCTTTCTAATTCTACTATGGAAATCCTCTAAGACTGTCAAGGCTGTTCCCACAACTCAACATCTTCAGAAACCCATGTCTGATTTGGTTTTGTAGGTAATGTGATGTACGACTCAGTATCTGGATGTCTGCCTCCCGGCTTCCCACACTGGCGGCTACAAACTCTTGAAAAGAACTATAACAATCCAAATGCAAAATGTTGAATCTTGGGCATTCAACAAATACTCCTCCTGTAGATGCTCCAACAGAAATCTCAACATTGTACATCAGGAACTCTTATAAGATTCATGAGGTGTTTCTGTCTGTATCGGCTCTGTGGCCGGTTCTAACTCATCCTCTATACCAAGTGGGCTAGAAGAGGTCTCCCTCATGCATGTCTCATAAATCTTCCCCTAAGGAATCAGGGTAAGTGAATCTGCTGCTTCTTTCTGTCGTCTTTTTTCTTCTCATAAGAAGGCTCTATGTTTGCGTCAGTTGGCATTGCGACAATGAGTTCTTTTGAGCGGTGCATTCGTCACTCTCTCTTCAATGACACTTCATAGATGATTTCTTAAGCAAAAAATAATGAGTTCAATCATACTTTAAGATATCCAAAAGAGTATGAGAAGGATCTACGGACCAGGTCCCTAGGCATCTCACAATCTCTTAAAAAGTCCCCATGTTTATTCAAACTCATTATGTTGTGTCGGCACTAAAAAGTTGAGAAGTTGCCCGTTGGAAGCTGTCAGCTGTCGGAATCAAAATCCCATTGCTCGCTTCGGAAGGACATTTAATTTACACAAACACACACACACACACACACTCACACACACACACACACACACACACAGATATATATATATATA
>JXCR01139846.1:141127-164495 GCA_002079205.1 Phalaenopsis hybrid cultivar | reverse complement strand
TATATATATATATATATATATATATATATATATATATATATATATATATATATATTCCAAAGATATTTATAATGTAATTAATAACCAGTTGAAGAACCAAAGATCACTTAAAATTTTTCTTAAATATAATGTTAGAAGGATTTCTTCAAGAGAGTTATTCAAGTTTTATTAATTAAGAAAGAACTCAGACACCAATTTTTTATTTTATGCTCAGCTCAAGCTTCTTTTCTGGAAGACCTTTTTTTCCTTCTTTTTTTTCTTTAATGTTTTGAATCAAGTCTTTCACCAAACTTATGTTCATCCTTTCTTTTCTTTAAGTCTTTTACATAATTTATTTTCATCTTTTCTTTTTCTCTTCTTTTTTTCACTGACAATTATTATATCTGATGGAGAAATTTTAAGGATTATGAATGTCCAAACTCCTCTAGTTAATAATTCTCATATATTTTTTAATATGAATCCAGAGATATTATAGTTCATTTAAAAGCCAAGACTCAACTATTTGATAAAAAATTAGACGGTTCAAATCATCTTTAGTCAATCACTTGTATTTTAATCACATTATTTTATTCTGAAATTTATTTAAGACTAGTTAAAAGTTCTTTAAGGTGAAGGACTTAGTTTTTAGGGCATTAATTTTGTTCTCCCCTTGATTCATAATCTTATTAAAATGTTAAAATCATGAATCACTCCTTCCTTAATTGTTCTTTTGATAAGTTTTGAACATTTAAGCTAGTTTCTCTTTTCTCAAAAAATTTTTCTTCATTTGATGTAAAATTATTTGTAGAAATTGTGCAATAGAACATCTCTCCTTTGAGTGAGCTTTCTTAACACTGAATGAACTACGAAAAATAGCAAGTCCCTTTTCTTTTCCTTATTTTTGTTGTGGTGGGATGGTTAGGACAAACTAACAATGATCTTGTTGATATCACTTTTCACCAATGTTAGCAGTTAAAAGATGAAACCTACTATCGCTTAATAGGGAAGAGGCCTCAAAAAGTCTAATTTCCTTGTCAGTGACAGTCTCCATTCAAGACTCGATTGCCTCCACAGTTTTCTCTTCTTTTTAACTATCAAATTTTCTCTCCTTCAACCTCATCCCTAGCCTCGACCTCAGATGTGAGTTATGGAGGACTTTTCACCCTCTCGTTGGGTTACAACAGAATGATCTTTAATTTCAATGAATTTTTTCTCTTTTGTAGATCTTTTTTTTTATTTAATGCCCACATCTATTGAGAACACTTCCACTTTGGTAGAGTGTAGTAGAAAGCGAAGAGAAAGACTTCAATTGACCTCATTGTATGTTTGATGACAACAGACTCTTCTTCTTTCAGGACTTTGTCCATCAATAGAAGTTCCTAAGCTATCCTTAGATCGAACCCAGTTAACTGTTCCGCTACCTCTATGGTGTGTCTGATCAGTCTATAGTATGAGCAGTACTTGAAGAGACGCTTTTTTCAACCTCCTCTGACTTTATTGGCTCTGGTAGCTTGAACTTTGAGTTTTTTAATCAAATTATGAAACATATTTCCACTGACTTGTTCTTAAAAGAATATACTTTGTTTAAATGTTATGTCATTGTCAAAGGTGGTCTTTCATCCATCTGATATAGACTTCTTTGAAATAATTGTTGATTGTGTTGCTGAGGAGACTGATAGCTCTATTGAGGCTACTCTGTTTGTATCTATATTGATTGCTTGCTTTCGTCCACTACTGCCACAATTTCATAATTCTTCTCAAATGCTTTCATTGGCTTTGGTTTCTTGATTTTTTCCAGAAAATCAAGTTGCATAGCTTCTTCTTGAAGGCTCCCTACTTTGTTGATTAGCTTTTTAAAAGTCTTAATTATAAATCCTTTATGTAGAAAAGCCACTAATTCGTGAATTCTCTTCAACAGAAGCTCAATTATATTTTGTTCTCATAGTTGCAATTCACGTTTCATGCTTAGGTTTCTCCACCACAAAATGTAGTCCACCATTGTTTTTGTTCAACTTTTTCTACAGTGATGTTGAGCTAAATGTTGGCAAACCTTTTAACAAAAAAGGTTTTCTGCTAACATCTGATATAGACTTCTTCTTCTGCTAACATCTTTATTAAGTTGTTGGATAACATCGAATACTAGTCTGTCGGCACTATTTTTGGTTGGAGGAGTTGCCTGTTGGAAGTTGTCGGTCACCGGAATCGAAATCCCGTCACCCGCTTAGGAAGGACATTTTAATTTATATATATATATATATATATGTTTTAGAAAAATACGAAATCAAACTGACCCCATACTTTTCACAGTTTAAATGAAAGAGCATTATACCTCAAACCCTGTATTTATCCCGAAGAAAATAAATTAAGAAATATATGACATCTGTTTGGTCTGTGAAACCATTTTATTTGTCGACAATTTCCCCTATTTAATATGAATAATTAAATAAGGTTTATTTTAAGCTGGATTTGGACATCAATGTTTCCATTATCCCTAAGAGTAGGGTAATTACCATTCATCCTATAAATACCTCTAATGTTCAGTGAACATCAATGTTTTCATTATCCCTATGAGTAGGGTAATTATCATTTGTCATTTAATTTGAGAATTATGTGGGTGAAAACCCTTAAAAGGGGCAAGTTAAAGCTATTAAGACACTTCACCAGTTTTAACTTTAACTCGGTCTTGTAGTGTTTTAATGGTGTTCAATTTCTAGTTACATTCACTTTTCTAATCCTCATTTAACTAAATTTCATTTAGTCTAGGTCACTACTAAGCCCTCAGGACCTTGGTGGACCTATTAGTAATTTTTGAAAGAAATTAAATTTTAAGTGATAATAATTTATCATCAAAACAATTGAATGTCATTTGAACACCAAATAGAGGTATTAAATTAGTGAGTTACTAACATCCAAAATCGTACCCCTAAGTCGAAGATCATTTAATTTAATAGACCTCCAAATTTTAATGATTTAGAAGATTGCAAATTTATCCTTTGATTAAGAAAAATGAAAGTGGTTTCTACTAATTAATTCCTTATATTTCAATCATCCGAACATGTTCATTAGATCAAAGTTTTCCCATCTTACCCTCTTGGATTGAGCCTAAATGTTAATTAGGGGTAAATTTCCAAAATTACATTTTTGCCCCTAAGGCTCTATCACTTCATAATTCATCAAATTGAATTCCAATGACTTTGGAATTTTTTATCCTACCTCACTCATGGGTCAATCAAGACATCTGAGGAGAAATTATAATTTTTCAAATTTTAATTTAATTTATATAATTATTTACATGCAAAAATAAGATTTTTAAAAGAAAATTCAATAACTTGACCAAGACTAAGCCTAATCACTTGAAATTTTTATTGGAGGTACACTTAGCCAAAAGAACCACTTTGACCAAATGTAATGATTTTTTGAGTTTTATTTGAATTATTAGAATTATTTTAAGTTCTAGAGTATTAATTAATTATAAAATATTTTAATGTGGAAAATTAAGTTTTCATTTTTACTAAATCTCTCTAAGGTCAAAGAACCTAGAGAAATAAATTTTACATTTTTATTTTTATTTTTGAATTATTAAAATTATTTAAATGAAAAATTAAGAAAAATCCTTTTTTAGCCTTTGAAAATTATTTTTAAGCTTTAAAATTCAATGTCTTAACTTAGAAAATTAGGAAAAATATTGCAATTGCTCTTAAGTTCTTAGGAAATAATTTAGAATATTTCAATGAATTTTCTTAATTTTATGATTTTTTATTTTTTAATTATTTAAATATTTAAAATATGCTTAAAAATGAATTTTTTATTTTAACTACAATTTTATTTAACTTAGAAAATCAAATTAGGTTGCCAAATGAACTCCAAATGTTTTGAATTTTTTATGGAGAGTCCTTTGAACTTTAAGTTATAGTGGAGAATCAAAATCAAGTCATTTAGATGTTTATTTTTCCCAAATTAATTTTCTTTGTATCTTAGGGTTTTATGAAAATTAAGTGTATTTTTAATGACTTGGCTCATGAAAAATTTTTCTAGGGTTCCCTGGTCATAATGAACCTACCAAAAATTTTCTTGGATTTTTCTAAGCAACAGGCTAATTATTATGATTAATTTATGAAAATAATAGACATAAACTTGAAAAATATGGATCTCTCTTTAGGGGCTTGTTTGACTTTGAAAAAATCAAGGAATATCTCTNTATATATATATATATATATATATATATAAGTCTTAGAAAAATATGAAATCAAACTGACCTCATACCTTTCACAGTTTAAATGAAAGAGTGTTATACCTCAAACCCTGCATTTATCCCGAAGGAAATAAATTAAAAAATATATGACATCTGTTTGGTCTGTGAAACCGTTTTATTTGTCGACAATTTTCCCTATTTAATATGAAGAATTAAATAAGGTTTATTTTAAGTTGGGTTCGGACATCCATGTTTCCATTATTCCTAAGAGTAGGGTAATTATCATTCATCCTGTAAATACCTCTAGTGTTCAGTGAACATCAATGTTTTCATTATCCCTAAGAGTAGGGTAATTATCATTTGTCATTTAATTTGAGAATTATATGGGTGAAAACCCTTAAAAGGGGTAAGTTAATGCTATTAAGACACTTCGCCAATTTTAACTTTAACTTGGGTTGTAGTGTTTTAAAGGTGTTCAATTTCTAGTTACATTCACTTTTCTAATCCTCATTTAACTAAATTTGATTTAGTCTAGGTCACTACTAAGCCCTCAGGACCTTGGTGGACCTATTAGTAATTTTTGAAAGAAATTGAATTTTACGTGATAATAATTTATCATCAAAACGTTTGAATGTCATTTGAACACCAAAATCGTACCCCTTTGTCGAACATCATTTAATTTAATAGACCTCCAAATTTTAATGATTTAGAAAATTGCAAATTTATCCTTTGATTAAGAAAAATGAAATTGGTTTTTACCAATTAATTCCTTATATTTCAATCATCCGAACATGTTCATTAAGATCAAAGTTTTCCCATCTTACCCTCTTGGATTGAGCCTAAATGTTAATTAGGGGTAAATTTCCAAAAATACATTTTTGCCCCTAAGGCTCTTTCACTTCATAATTCATCAAATTTAATTCCAATGACATTGAAATTTTTTATCCTACCTCACTCATGGGCCAATTAAGACATCAGAGGAGAAATTATAATTTTTCAAATTTTAATTTAATTTATATAGTTATTTACATGCAAAAATAAGATTTTTTAAAGAAAATTCAATAAATTGACCAAGACTAAGCCTAATCACTTGAAATTTTTACTAGAGGTATACTTAGCCAAAAGAACCACTTGGAACAAATTTAATGATTTTTTGAGTTTTATTTGAATTATTAGAATTATTTTAATTTCTAGAGTATTAATTAATTATAAAATATTTTTAATGTGGAAAATTAAGTTTTTCATTTTTACTAAATCTCTCTAAGGTCAAAGAACCTAGAAAAATAAATTTTATATTTTTATTTTTATTTTTGAATTATTAAAATTATTTAAATGAAAAATTAAGAAAAATCCTTTTTTAGCCTTTGAAAATTATTTTTAAGCTTTAAAATTCAATGTCTTAACTTAAAAAATTAGAAAAGATATTCCAATTGCTCCTAAGTTCTTAGGGATAAATTTAGAATATTTCCATGAATTTTCTTAATTTTATGATTTTTATTTTTTTTATTATTTAAATATTTAAAATATGCTTAAAAATGAATTTTTTATTTTAATTAAAATTTTATTTTTAAAAAATCCCTGTGATCACAAAGAACTCCCAAAACTAATTTTATAATTTTTTAAGTTATATTTTAATTATTAAAAATCATTTTAGTGTCAAAAATGTTATTTAATTTAGAAAATCAAATTAGGTTGTCAAATGAACTCCAAATGTTTTGAATATTTTATGGAGAGTTCTCTGAACTTTAAGTTATAGTGGAGAATCAAAATCAAGTCATTTAGATGTTTATTTTTCCCAAATTAATTTTGTTTGTATCTTAGGGTTTTATGAAAATTAAGTGTATTCTTAATGACTTAGCTCATGAAAAATTTTTCTAAGGTTCCCTAGTCAAAATAAACTTACCAAAAATTTTCTTGGATTTTTCTAAGCAACAGGCTAATTATTATGATTAATCTATGAAAATCATAGACATAAACTTGAAAAATATGGATCTCTCTTTAAGGGTCTTCTCTGACTTTGAAAAAATCAAGGAATATCTCTCATGATAGAGGCAACAATATGCCAAATTATCAAGCCACGGTGAAATACTTGAATGCATGGAGAATCAAAATACTTAGAGCAGTATTTAATTAATTAAAAATAAAATATGCATCAAATAAACTTCAAACCATTTCCACATTGTTCTCCTCTATTCAGTGAGCACTAGTGTATTTTTCTTTTATTTTTTTTTATTTTTCTATGCAAAGATATGATTTTTCAAAGTTAGAGGCATTTCAAATAAATAAAAAAACCTATTTTTCTATTCAAACACGCGGCGCCTCGTCAACCTACGGCGGCTCCGAAGCTCCACGTGGCGTCCTTTGGTTCGACGTCGCCATCCACCTTAGCGCTGACTCGGCCTGCGGTTCATATATGAAGGCATTGTCCGCCTCGATCTCATCCGTCCATCTGATACACGCTCGATCGAACGGCTCTCCATCATCATCCCCAATAGCCAAAACCCGTGAACCGTTCACATTAAAATCTTAAGATCTCACTCATTTCTCAACCAAATAACCTCAGGTTTGATTCTATAGACTCATCTAAATGAGACGAACGTATCCATATGGTAGTCATGCCATAAAGTTAACCCTAAGCACATGGAGAGTCAAAATAGGCTCGAGAAGAGGGAAAGTTCAATACCTTTGCTCTGAGAAGGGAAGCTTCAATCAGAGATGCTCAAAACATTCATGGAGGTCTAAGGAGGCTAGCGATTGAGTCTCTTACTGTGGTGAAAGTCTAGGGTAGAAGCTCTCTATGAGGGGGCTTTGATGGGGCTTTGTATTATTTCACTGTGGGGATGGTGTGTGCACAAGCAATTTTATTTTGGTGGAGTGTGGAGCTGTGGAGAGTTATGTCCTAGTTTTTGGCAAAAAATTCAGCTCAAAATTGAGCTTCCACAGTGGGGATCAGTGGGGGAAAATGATGGGTTTGAGCTGAGGAGGTCTTAAAGAGCCTCTGGGATCAATTTTGCAAAGTTTCCTTAAGAAAATTTCAGTTCTCTCTATTTTGGCCATAGGGGTGAGGTTTAAATAAAACAGTTTAGGGTGGTTGTCATGGCCTCCATTTGGGGTGCAATGTGAAGCTTAGGTGGAGGACTTCAAGATGTTAAACACCAATCAGAGCTAGACACATTGGATGGGTGAAATTGGGTTTGAAATTTGGCTTGGGGCTCTTAGTTTTAGCTCCTCTGGCGACTAGGGTGGCTAGCCATGGCACGGGAGGTGGCTAGGAGGTCATGTGAGCCAGAGGAATCTGTCACAACAATTAATTTGGGCTGGTGATGGGTTTTGGTAAAGATATTTTAGGCTTAAGCAATTTAGGAAACAAATCCCTTGATTTAGGGGACCTTTGTTCCATGGCTCATATAGGGTGGATTAAGTAAGTCTATCTTAGTTACTAGGACCTAAAAGGTGGTGGTAGAAGTCTTGCCTTGATGAATTTGGCATGGTTAGATCAATTTTGGTGCATGGGTTCAATGCGGGTCTAAATGGCCAAAGGTTGGGTTTAAGTTAGGCTAGCCATAACTTTGCGCCAATCAATTGATCAAAATTTTGTAGATGATTGTAATGAAGATTTTTGGTGAAGGGTTGAAATGATTTTGAGTTCAATTGGGGTTCAATTTGAAGGATTTTGGGATTTTGGTCAATTGGGGCATGTTGGGCTAAACTTGGATCTAGGTTGGGCTAGGCTTAGGCTAAGTCCAAATTGATTGTTGAGAGTGGTCTATAAGAACATCATGAAGAGTTTTCAACATAAATTGGGTGTCAATTTTGGGGTTAGGGCAATCAATTTGGTGGAATTTGGGGGCATCGCCAATTTGGTGGAAATTTAGAAAATTTTGGATTTGGGGCAAAAATTAAATGAAATTAAGGCTTCACTAAGGTCAATTTTGATGTGTGGGATTGTTATGAAGAGTCTAGGATTCAAATTGAGGCAGACTAAGTAGGCTATGGGGTTCAATGTGGTGGGATTAAGTCATAGGGCCAAAATTGGGGGGTTTAACTTAAATCAAAATTGAGCTCAAAGAATGGGCCAATTAGGTTTTTATTTGGTTTAGATTGGCCATATGAAAGGTTAATTTGAGTTTAGGATTGAAATTGGGGGAAATTAGGACCAAATTAATGGACATTTGGGGTAAATTTGGGGAAGTTGGGCCTTTAAAGGCAATTTGGGGGTTTTGGTCAAAATGGTCAAATTGGCCAAATTGTGTTTAATTTAAGGGTCCAAATTGGTTTTGGAAGCATTTGGAGTGATTTTGGAGGTTTTAGAAAAGTTTGGGGTGCCAAGGCTATTTTTGTAATTTTGGCAAATTTGAGGGTATTTTGGTAAATTTGGCATTTTTTGGTGGTTTTAGTTTATTTGGGTATTTTGAAAAGGTTTGAACTGATTTTTGGACAAATTTGAGTATTTTGGGTGGATTTGGGAATTTTGGGAATTTTAGCTAAATTTAGGGCTCCAAGGGTATCTAAGTAATTTGGGAGATTTTGATGGAAAAGATCAAGTTGGATATTTTGCGGTGCTAATGAACGTGACTTTATATATGCTTAAAAATATAAGTAATTACTACTGCTGCTAAAAGATTTAATTCCTCAACAACTATNAAAGATATGATTTTTCAAAGTTAGAGGCATTTCAAATAAATAAAAAAACCTATTTTTCTATTCAAACACGCGACGCCTCGTCAACCTACGCGGCTCCAAAGCTCCACGTGGCGTCCTTTGGTTCGGCGCCGCCATCCACCTCAGCGCTGACTCGGCCCGCGGTTCATGTATGAAGGCGTTGTCCACCTCGATCTCATCCATTCATCTGATACACGTTCGATCGAACGGCTCCCCGTCATCATCCCTGATAGCCAAAACCCATGAACCGTTCACATTAAAATCTTAAGATCTCACTCATTTCTCAATCAAATGACCTCGGGTTTGATCCTATAGACTCATCTAAATGAGACAAACGTATCGATATGGTAGTCATGCCATAAAGTTAACCTTAATCACATGGAGAGTCAAAATAGGCTCGAGAAGAGGGAAAGTTCAATACCTTTGCTCTGAGAAGGGAAGCTTCAATCAGCGATGCTCAGAACATTCACGGAGGTCCAAGGAGGCTAGGGATTGAGTCTCTTACTGTGGTGAAAGTCTAGGGTAGAAGCTCTCTATGAGGGGGCTTTGATGGGGCTTTGTCTTCTTTCAGTGTGGGGATGCTGTGTGCACAAGCAATTTGATTTTGGTGGAGTGTGGAGCTGTGGAGAGTTATGTCCTGGTTTTTGGCAGAAATTTAAGCTCAAAATTGAACTTCCACAGTGGGGATCAGTGGGGGAAAATGATTGGTTTGAGCTGAGGAGGTCTTAGAGAGTTGTTGGGATCAATTTTGTAAATTTTCCTTAAGAAAATTTCAGTTCTCTCTATTTTGGCCATGGGGGTGAGGTTTTAATAAAACAGTTTAGGGTGGTTGTCATGGCCTCCATTTGAGGTGCAATGTGAAGCTTAGGTGGAGGACTTCAAGATGCTAAACACAAATCAGAGCTAGAAACATTGGATGGGTGAAATTGGGTTTGAAATTTGGCTTGGGGCTCTTGGTTTTGGCTCCTCTGGCAACCAGGGTGGTTGGCCATGGTAGGGGAGGTGGCTAGGAGCTCATGTGAGCCAGAGGAATCTGTCACAACAATTAATTTGGGCTGTTGATGGGTTTTGGCAAATATATCTTTATCTTAAGCAATTTAGGAAACAAATCCCTTAATTTAGGGAACCTTTGGTCCATGGCTCATCTAGGGTGGATTAAGTAAGTCTAGCTTAGTTACTATGACCGAAAAGGTGGCGGTAGAAGTCTTGCTATGATGAATTTGGCATGGTTAGATCAATTTTGGTGCATGGGTTCAATGTGGGTTGAAATGGCCAAAGGTTGGGTTTGGGTTAGGCTAACCATGACTTTGAGTCAATCAATTGATCAACATTGTGTATTTTTGGTAGAATTGCGTATAATTTGAAGGATTTTGGTAAATTGGGGCATGTTGGGCTAGACTTGGATCTAGGTTGGGCTGGGCTTAGGCTAAGTCCAAATTGATTATTGAGAATGGTCTATAAGAACATCATGAAGAGTTTTCAACATAAATTGGGTGTCAATTTTGGGGTTAGGGCAATTAATTTGGTGGAATTTGGGGGCATGGCCAATTTGGTGGAAATTTTGGATTTGGGGCAAAAATTAAATGAAATTAATGCTTCACCAAGGCCAATTTAAGGTCAATTTTGATGTGTGGGATTGTTATGAAGAGTCTGGGCTTCAAATTGAAGCAAACTAAGTAGGTTATGGGGTTCAATGTGGTGGGATTAAGTCATAGGGCCAAAATTGGGGAGTTTAACTTAAATCAAAATTGAGCTCAAAGCATGGGTCAATTAGGCTTGGATTTGGTTTAGATTAGTCATATTAAAGGTTAATTTGAGTTTAAGATTGAAATTGGGGAAAATTAGGACCAAAATAATGGATATTTGGGGTAAATTTGGGAAAGTTGGGCCTTTAAAGGCAATTTGGGGGTTTTGGTCAAAATGGTCAAATTGGCCAAATTGTGTTTAATTGAAGGGTCCAAATTGGTTTTGGAAACATTTGGAGTGATTTTGGAGGTTTTAGAAAAATTTGGGGTGCCAAGACTATTTTTGTAATTTTGGCAAATTTGAGGGTATTTTGGTAAATTTGGCATTTTTTGGGTGGTTTTAGTTAATTTGGGTATTTTGAAAAGGTTTGAACTGACTTTTGGACAAATTTGAGTATTTTGGGTGCATTTGGGAATTTTGGAAATTTTAGCCAAATTTAGGGCTCTTGGGGTATCTAAGTAATTTGGGAGATTTCGGGGGAAAGATCAAGTTGGATATTTTTGGTAGAATCACGGTGCTAATGACCACGACTTTATATATGCTTTAAAATATAAGTAATTACTACTACTGCTAAAAGATTTAATTCCTCAGCAACTGTTCCAAAACTTAATAACAATTATAGATTCGATAAAGATGGATGTATATAATTCAGCAACTGCACCAAAAACTTAATAGCAGTTATAGAGTCGATAAAGATGTATGTATAAAAATATTCAATAATTGTAAAGTCACACTTATCAACGCAAGTATACGTATCACTCAAGTAATATAGGGCTCTAATAGAGTCGCCAAAAACTTGATAACAGTTATAGATTTGATAAAGATGTGTATAAAATATTCAATAATTGTGCAAAATCATATATATATATATATGATTATAAAGATGTATAGATATAATATTCAATAATGTTAAAGTCAAATTAAAAATACAAGATAAATATGGACTTAATAAATATTCAATAATTGTAAAGTCACACTTATCAACGTATAGATTCGATAAAGATGGATGTATAAAATATTTAATAATTGTAAAGTCACACTTATCAACGCAAGTATACGTATCACTCAAGTAATATAGGGCTCTAATAGAGTGTAAAGTCACACTTAATATGTTTGATTTAATAAAGATGTATATATATATAATATTCAATAATGTTAAAGTCAAATTTGTCAACACAATTATACATATCGCATAGTAAAATATTCAATAATTGTAAAGTCACACTTATCAACGCAAGTATATGTATCGCTCAAGTACTACGGGTCTAATGGAGTCCTAGATATCGATCCCACAGGGAGTAATATTAGAACTACAAACTAAGATTTGAGAAAAGCAATACTTTAATCACAGGGAGTAAGATTAGAACTACGAACTAAGATTTTAGAAAAGCAATACTTTAATCGCAACAATAAATTCAATTTTGGCTTATCTGTCACTAATAGGCAATTGAAATAAATATGTAATTTTAATAACTCTTAAATAACTCTCTGTCACTAATAGACAATTGAAATAAATATGTAATTTTAATAACTCTTAAATAACTAATTACACTAATGAGGGTAGGCAATTGAAATAAATATATAATTTTAATAACTATTAAATAACTAATTATGCTAATGAAGGTTTTATAGGCAATTGAAATAAGTAAATAATTTGAATAACTAATAAATAACTAATGATAGAAAGTTAGGGTTAATAATAGACAATTGAAATAAATATGTAATTTTCTTAATAACTCATAAATAACTAATTATGCTAATGAGGGTTTAATTGAAATAAATATGTAATTTTAATAATTATTAAATAATTAATTATACTAATGAAGGTTCGACGTGATGTTCAATATATAAGAAAGCATCATTCTCCTTGTCAAGAAATTATAGTGAATGGATAAAGTGAATCAGTTCAATTTATATTGTGTTAAATAGGAGCATACCTATTCTTTACCCTTTGGTCCAGACATAAAGAACATTGACTAATCCTACATAAATTGGAGCATACTTATTCTTTACCCTTTGGTCCAGGCATAAAGAACATTGACTAATCCTACGCTTTTTTACTGAATCTGTGGCTAGGCTGGGAGGATACCGGCTATCACTTCGGAGCTCCCACGTTCCCCTCACCTGAGGGCTAACATCTACACTCTGAATCTGCGGCTAGGCTGGGAGGATACCGGCTCTCACTTCGGAGCTCCCACGTTCCCCTTGCTTTGGAGCTCCCACGCCCTAATTCATCATTCCTGCAACAAAACATCAAAAATATATTTCTTCAAAGTGTAATATCATCAAAAATAATATAAAATATGTATGAAAATCTCAACATATTTTCCTTTGGTCAGCTAAACACCCTATATGAGCCATGGACCAATGGAATTCCGATTTGGGTCCTCTATGTATTGGTCTTAGCTAAACCCTAGCCTAGGGCTAATGGGTTTAGGGGACCATCTACATGAGACTCCCAAAAGATCAAGGGATCAAAATCAAGAAATTTTGGATTTAGGTTTGTAAGTTATTGTGGGTGAGAGTGAGTGAGAGTGAGTGAAAGTGAGTGCCTTAGCCCTAGACCAACTCCTAGAGTCAACCCTAAGGTCAAACAGTCATATGGGGACTCTCTTTGAGATCCTCCATACTGACCCCACCTACTAAGTGCTAGAGGTTAGGACCAATGTGTGAAACTTCAAGTTGAGCAAGGAAGAGTTTAGAGTTTCTAATGGTGAGGTTTCCTTTTCTAGATCTCTAGAAATAGTCAACAGGAAAGTCCTATGACTAGACCCTAGGCTACTAAAGAGGAAAACTAAATCTCAACCAAAAATGAGGTCAACATAGTCGAAGGAAACTCTTAAGATGCCACTTATGAACAGGTACAGCAAAAATGCTTCATTAACCCTTCGTTGTAGTAACTTGCTTGAAAGTATGCAACATGCTATCAGGGGTTCCTGGTTCCATCGAAGGTTTTAAACGACGGTAGTATGAAACCCTTGGGATATTGTATGGCATCAAACTCCTCTGGGTAGGGTCTGCTCTTTAAAATTAATTTGTTTCCTTTTGAATGTTCGAAGGCTTCTCTCACCTATTATTCAACCATCTAATTCATGTCCATTTTTTGTATCATGTTGAGGATGTAATTCTTCTTTGGTCTTTCATCTCTACTAGTGGAAGTAAATTCTTTCTTTTTGTATGTAATTTAAATGAACTCTAGCTGATTCGCTTCCGCATGAGCAATTTTTGGACATTGATGCTGACTCTGTAGATTTGTTATAACCGTCATTATCTCTTTCATTCTTTTCTTACTCTTCTGATGAATGACTCTTTGTAGCATCAAAGTGGTGTCCTCCTCAGCAATTGATGAGGCATCTCGCAGAGATGATGAGGCTCTAGTTTCAATAATGTTGATCTTGAAAAATTTCTCTTCCATATAATATATCAGGTCATAATCTTCATCATTGATATCCCTTCTTTTTTATTTGGTCAATTTTGTAATGTCAGCTCTAAGATTTTCCAAGGCAACCTCGCATGACTTCTCTTTAAAAATTTTAAGGTCAACTAGATGACCCTGATGAACATGCCCTTCTATGGCAAGCTCTGGTGTAGTTGTGGTATTGACAGTCAGAACATCAAACTTATAATTCTTTTCATAGACTAGTTTTTTAAATTTTCCATAGGTATTAACCATACTTCCTTCTTCAGAGTTAGTGTTTTAAGATGGGGTGTCTTGTTTTTGATATCGGCACGTCGGGAGGAATTATGCTCACTGTCACTTGAACTAGACACACAACAAAGAAATTTCTTATTGTCATTTGGTGTAGGAGCTTTTCTATTTATGGCAGTAGATATTATTCTTAGCCTAATATGGGATCTGGCCGGTACGTCCCATGGGTTTCAGAAAAGTGGTAGTAGCATGGACGATAGTAACATTAGGCACCATACGATCTCTTAGTTGAGGCTTCAAAGAAATGCATGGCGGTGTTACTTCCTCTGCTCTCTTAGTGGGTTTATGAGATCACAGGACAGACATGTCCTCATCCAATATCTATTTTTTTCATTTTATTTGACACAGCACATCTGATCCTCTTTAAAATTTTGGTGACTGAACAATTTCATTGTGAGCCAACCTCTCAAAAATGAAATGGTCTCGTGTAATGGGCATATACTTTACCCTTAGCATATACTTTACCCTTACCTTACTATGACCATGTTGAGGGGTAGTGTAGTAGAAATTATTTAGGCATTGTCCTCTTTAGAGGCAAAAGAGAGAGGATGAAACCTATTCCCTCTAAGAAGAAGTAAGGTCTCATTCTGTTCCTTTTTCTCCTAGAGAGGGATTTCAATAGAAGGAATTACTTTGTCAGTTTCATTCTAATTTTTTTAAAGAGCCTTCTGACCCTTATTCCTCCTTTGCATGTGGGTCAACTACATGACCCTCAAATTAGATCTAACTTCAAACATAAATGGTACTGGGGTGAAAACAGACATCAGCTCATGAAAAATTTCCTTCCCTTTGGGTAGCATGGATGCAGCAAGCGCACTGACCATAAATTGGTGGTGACAGTCCTTATGGTAGCGAGGACAAAAAACTTGATGACAACAGAGAAAACAAACTTAGTGATTGTTATTTTGACTTTCACCTTCTTAAGCGAAGAGAACACTTATATACTACTTAAGTCGAACTCGGCTGGCAGCTGATCCCGAAAAATATAATTGTGTAAAATTTATAAAGTTGACTCCGCTTTACAATGGCGCTAAAAACTTGATGTGGTATTTTATGAATAATAACATTAAGCACTTAATGTTGGGATTCTACGTAAGTATACGTATCGTTATCAAGTAATATAAGACTTTTTTGTTTAAGTCTCAAATATCGATCCCACGAGGAAGGTTTAAATTTGAAATGATAAATTAACTAGGAAATTAACATAAATAAAACAAATTTACTGTCACTTACTTCGAATGTTTGAGATACTATCAGAACTAAATTATTAACTACTAGCAAAATTTAAATGCAAAGTTTAAAACAGTAACTACTAAACTATGTTTAGTGATGAAATTTTCTAGTATGAAACAAAGTTTAAAACGGTAACTACTAAACTATGTTTATGTGATACAGTTTTCTAATATGACAAGCATCTTTCCCACTACAATGAGTTTTTGGTGAAATGAGATGAGATAAATGGTTTAAATTTTTATTGTGTCAAATAAGAGCAATTTTAATTCTCTACCTTGATTCAGTGTTATAGAAAATCATTGGCTAATATTAGGTTTAGTCCCTAAATCTGTGGCTATGCTAGGAGGATACTAACTCTCACTCCAGAGTTCTCACTTCCCTTCCCCTGAAGGCTAACTTTCACTTTAGTTCTTAACACTATGATCAAATTTTGGAATTTAGTCTGTCACCCTAAAAATCTCCAACTCTACACCCAACAATGTATATTTTGCTATTTATTTGCACTTAATTCCATGAACGAATTACACCTTCATGGAATTAAATGTGATTGTCACTCTGTTGTAAAACTCATACTTCATTTTCCATATCATACGTTTCACAACATATTTTAATAATTTAATTAGTCAAATCGAGAAGTGAATTAAGAATGGAGTTGAAAATCATCATAATTTATTTTATATTTTAACATTGACACATCCAAATTATCTCTTCATTTCACCATATCTTAGAACAGGGAGAAAGATAAAGGAAACTACTCAGGCTTCATGAGAAAGATACAATAAAACACAAATTTTATATATAAAAGAAAGTTCATCCAATAATAATAAACAAACAACACTTATCTGAAACTCTTTCTCAAAGCAAATCCTTTATAGCCATTCTTAGAAATGTAGGAAGAAGAAATCTCTCACTTCTCTTCCCTCTCCAACACTCTTAGAGAAGAATTCACGCTTAAACTCACCACAAAAACTCAAAACTATAAAGAAATTAAATGACTAATAGACTCTAAGTGGCTAAATGGAATGTGGAATAGCGTGGAAGAGAGTAGAAAATGGTTGAAGGGTGCGAATGGCTGCAAAGGGGGCCTTTTCTGATAAATTTCAGCTCCAAATAGAGCATAAGGTCGATTTTCCAATAGTTGCATCCAAAAACTCTTCAAAAATCATTCTAAAAATAGGGCTTATACCGACACTGACATCATTCGCGCCCATTATGGCGTTGTTGATGCCAGTAGTCCGTAAATAAAATCCATGCTCTCTATCAAATGGCGCCCAGTCTGGCATCGTCGGCACTGAACATTTCTTCAAAAACACCATTTTGACTCTAAATTTCATCCTTTTTACTTCAAGTCCTAAAAATCAACAACATGCAATAAAACATGAAAAATACCTTCCTTTAAAGTGCAATATCACCAAAAATGAGTATAAATTATGGGTCTAAAAATGCATATATTTTTTGAGTATCAAAATCCCCCAAACTTAACTATTACTTATCCTCAAGTAACTCCTTTACTACATAAAAATATGACTAATGGCAAAGATTTTAACTCCTAGATTTCTATATTTTAGTCTACTAAAAATAATAACATAACTTAAGAAAATGTAAAATAACTCCAGTTAATACTAAAGGTATAAGAATATCTAGCAGTCAAGTCTAAGATTTTTTATTCTTTATTCTTTTCAAGGAAAATTACAAATTATTCATATTAAAATTACTTAGAATATTCAGATCAAAAAGAANATATATATATATATGAAGGTGGCTGCTGGAGAAGGCGCTCTGCTAGGGTTTCTGGCAGGATTAAGGATGGAGGTTGCATACTAAGTTTTGTCACTGGAGTAGTGGACAGTGGTGGGTGCTTCACTGTTGGTTTCCCTTTGTGGTGGTGTTTCTTTTCTTTTTTCTCCTGGTTCTGGAGATTTTTAGGAGGTACTATTTCATTGAGCACACTCTCTGTTTGCTCACTAGGGGTTAGAGGAATTTATCTTTGCCTCCTGTCTTGGGTTCTCTGGTTGCCAAACTATATTAGATTTATTTTGTTTTGATTCTATTGTAAGGTTTTGGAAGGTTTTGCCTTTTGTTCCCTGCTCCCTTATCTGTATCTAGGTGCCTCTTGGAGACAGAAATTTCTTTCACTGTACTTTCTACTGGCAAGGTTTTTCTTTTTTCCTTGGTGGGTGAGCCTAAAACATGGCTACACCTATTGATATGTACACTAGCTCACAATGGAAAAAAGCTACTTATGCTGGAGTTGTTGGAAGAACAAAAGAAATGTTACAAGATTCTGATCAACTGGTGTTCCTACAGGAATTCCATGACATAGCTGATGGGAAAGGAAACAGTCCATGTATTCACCCTCTTAGATCTAAGGAGGGAGAAACTAATGTTTTCTTCACTAACAGAGAAATTGATTACCTTAGGAAGAAGTTAAATTCACTTTGGTGGGCAAATTCCAATTAGGACATCCAAAGATAGAGCTGGTTAAAAATTACTTTGCATCTTTAAAATTTATTGGAGACTAGAAAATTGGATTAATAGATGGGAGGCATATTTTAATCCAACTATCTATGGAGGAAGATTATGCAATACTCTTTGCTAAACAATCTGTGATTATTGCTGGAACCACAATGAAAATTGTCAAGTGAACACTTGATTTTGATCCAAGTAAAGAACTCCCTTGTGGTTCCTCTTTGGTTCAAGTTGCTCGGCCTCCCATATCCTTACTTCAAGCTAAATGCTCTTTGTAATATTGGTAGAGCACTGGGTACACCTTTCAAAGTGGATGCCCCCACTTTTAATAAGGCTAGACCAGCCCTTACAAGAAGACAGGTGGAGAGAGACATTACTGTCCCTAATCTGAAGAGAATTTGGATAGGGTCAGATACTGAAGGGTTTTGGCAAGAAATTGTAGCTGAGCAAAAGCCTTTTTTTTTGCCAACACTATAAAATTTTTGGCCACACAGTGGAGAAATGTATAGGTTACATCCCCCTTCCAGAACGAATGCTGGTGGGGATCAAAAGGATGCAGGAGGAGCTCCATTAAAAGTGACAGAGAAAATTGTTGAGTAACAAATCTAAATATCAGATCTGAAATTATGAAATGGAATGAAGAACTTCTTCCAATAAGCACTATAGATTCCTCATCAGAAGATCCTTTAGGAGAGCAGTGTGATTCCCCATAAAAAAGAAATGCAGCAGACTCTTCTATCAGATTAGTTAGAGAGGAAGTTAATGAAATTATAATGATCACCCCTCTACTTGAGGAGATGGGAGCTTTTATTAATACAAAAACCTATAACAAAGTCCTTGAGGATCATATAATTACTGGACTGATAGAGATACTTGAAAAATATTGGCAAATCCAAACAGCTAGAAGAAAGAAAAAACCAGTATCAGAAGTGCAGAAATTACAACAAGGGGCTAACTCAATGAAGGCAAAAGGAAAAGCTAGAACAAAGATTAGTTCTCCTACCAATAGAGGCAGAACTAGATCAAGATCACAACCATCTTTCCATCCCCCTTCATCCAATGATTAACATTCTTTGTTGGAATATTAGAGGGATGGCTAATTCCCTCTCCCTCAAAAGATTGCTTCACTTGAATTTTAAATACAAGCTATGGTACATATCTATACTAGAACCTATGATTCACAAGAATCCTCATAATTTGATTATAAAGTTTACTGGTTTCAACCTTTTTGCTAATTCCATTAACAAAATTTGGATTTTCTGCAAAAAGGAGATCACTTGGAAGATTTTAATGAACCACCAACAATTTATTCATTTCTCTTTTAATATTAATGGTCATATGGGATATGCTGCTTTTATATATGCAGGATGCACTAAGGAGGATAGAAAAGAGCTTTGGAAGTGTCTATTGAATATCAGCTAGCAGATGTCCTCCCCATAGTTGGTGGGGGGGGAGATTTTAACTGTATTTCATCCTCTTCTGAAAGAACTGGAGGGAGAGCCCCAAATTTAGTGAAGATGAACACATTCAATGATAATATACACAGTACTGGTCTTTTTGACTTGGGTTTTAAGGGCCCTGCTTTCACTTGGAAGAGAGGTGACATCTGGGAATGATTGGACAGAGTCTTGGTTAATGATAATTGGTTTAATCATTTCATGCTTACCTTTGTAACTCATCTCAGCCTTGCTGGCTCTGACCATAGGCCTATACTTATTAACATCCCTTCTAATGAACAGACCTCTTCCTCTCCACCTTTTAAATACCTCAACATGTGGTCTTCTCACCCTTCATATAAGTCTTATAAGATTGATCTTTGGAAAGGTATCTCACATCCTGATCCTCTCATCAAACTCAGTCTCTACAAATGAAAACTGCCAAAGCACTCAGAAAGTGGAGTTGGGAGGCTATTGGAAATGTTATTACTAATGTTTAACATGCTGAAAATGAAGTGTTAAGATTGGAGAAAGAAGATTAGGAAGGCGTAGTGAAGGAAAAGGGTCTGCTTACTGCTCAAAAAAACCTTCTCATTGCTATTGACTAGTAAGAAAGATTTCTTAAACAAAATGCTGCTATGAATATTTTTACTGATGGGGATAGAAACACTAGATTCTACAATGCCTATATTAAATATAAGAGAAACTGTAATACTATCCATACAATTCAAAATGCTCAGGGGAAATGGTTACAAGATAATGCTGAGATAGCTCATGATGCAATTAAATACTACAAAAACTTGTTAAATCAACTGCAGAATCACAGAATCTCTATTGATAAAGCATATTTCTCTGCTGATCAGAACTACACTGCAAATCTCAACCTTACAGAAATCCCAAATAAAAGAGAAGCTGGGAGGCTTTGAATTCTATTGATAGCAATAAATCAACTGGCCCTGATGGTTTTACTGCTGAGTTTTATAAAAAATCATGGGAGACCATAAAGCCTGAGGTCATTGCTGCAATGACTAGATTCTTTCAAGGAAACAATCTTCTCAAGTATTTATGTGCTTCTACATTTGTTCTGGTTCCCAAAGTCAGACATTCAGCAAAACTGGAATCATTTCAGGCCAATTTGTTTAACTACTGTACTCAGTAAATTTATTATTATAATCATAGTCAATAGGCTTCAGACTCATCATGACTGCATCATTAAACCCAACCAAACAGCTTTATGAAGGGAACATCTATTATTGACAACACTCTTTTGGCTCAGGAATTATTGCAGGATTTGAATAAGACTTGCAAAGGAGGTAATTTGATTTGCAAATTGGACTTGAGGAAGGCCTATGATACTATCAACTAGGATTTTATAATAGATATCCTTACTTCTAGAGGCTTCAATACTGCTTTCTGTCAACTTATCAAGAGATGGGTTAACAACAATGAACATTCCATACTTATCAATGGTAAAGGTTGGGATCCTTCACTGCTGCTAGAAGTTTGAAATAAGGAGATCCACTATCCCCCACTATTTTCAAAATTGCTATGGATTATTTGTCTAGAATGCTGGATGAAACCCTTCTGAACCAAATCTATACTAGATATCACCATAGGTCTAACATAGCAATAACTCGTCTTCTCTATGCTGATGATATCATGGTTTTCTCTAGAGCCCACATGACTGTTGTCAAAAAAGTGTTTCAGACTCTTCAAAAATTCCAAGCACACTTTGGGATGTATTTTAATCCTGAAAAATGCCAGCTGATTTTCCATAAGCATGCCTCCCCTGATTGGAAACAGTGGGCTTCCAATTACAATGGATTTTCTTATTCCGAACTCTCTATCAAGTATCTAGGAGTCCTCCTCCTTACTGGTAGAGCTAAGAAAATACAATTTGAGGTAGTCATCAATAAGGTCTCCTCATTTCTTAATGGGTGGACCAAATCTTTTCTATCTAATGGGGGTAGAATTACCTTGTTGAAGAGCATTCTAATAACTTTTCCTTCTTATATTTTGCAGATGAATAATTTTAAGAAAAACACCAAAATTTAGCAAGAAAGAGCATTTAAATAGATTATTGTGGTCATGTCAAAGGCAGCAGATACATTAGGCATCCTGTTAGAAGGTTGTTAAACCTCAGTTAGCTAGGGGTATTGGTTTTAAGGGGTTAAACCAACTCCTTCAGATTAATCTTTGAAAGATTTGGATCAAATTTAGAGCCCAATCTTCACTATGGGCAAAATTCATGAGAGTTAAATATTGTAGGGACCAACATTGTACACTTGTTGACAGGAAAAATGAGGACTCCAAAATTTGTGTGAAGATGTTGAACATAAGGTAAACTGCTGAAAACTTGTTTATTTGGGACCTAGGGAAGGGTGACATCAACTTTTGGATTGATAATTGGTGTTCTAAAGATTGGTTGTTCCCACTTAACTATCCCACCAACCAAGACTTAAAAGTTGCTGATTGCTGGGAAGGAGATGAGTGGTCTATACTCAAGCTGTCCAAAATTCTGCAAGCTCACTCAGTCACTAAAGTTGCTAGCATTGAAGTTGATAGAAGCAGAAATGATAAAATTATTTGACAGGCCTTCTCTAAACAAAGTCTCAGTAAAGCAATCTACTCAAAAATAAGCAGTTGGGAACAAATGTCTTGGGGAGACATTGTTTGGAATAAGTATTTATCCCCATCAATTTCTTTCCTCTGCTGGAGGATATTCCAAAAGCTTCTTCAAACTGATGATATTCTCAAATTAAAGGGCTTGAGAGGTCCCTCTAAATGCTGGCTCTGTCTGCAGGAAGATGAACCATTGTTTCACCTTATCTTTGAATGTGCCTTTGCACAAAAAGTGTGGCATAAGCTGCTGATACACTTGAATTTTGAAGGTAATCTTTTCTGTTGGGATAGGCTTACTACCTACTGGCAGACTTGGCACAAGAGGAATTATGCTTCAATACCACTTATGGTTGCTTGGTTTATTTGGATGGAAAGAAACAAGGCTATGTTTGAAGACAACACACAAAACATTGAGAAGACTGTCAGAAACTCTCTTTCTTACTTAAACAAGATGATCAAATTTAAAAGATTCCCCAACATCTCAAATACCTATGCTTCTGAAAAGATTGATACTATTCAAATTCAAAAAGTTTTTTGGAAACTTCCTGAACATCACACTGTGAAGATAAATACTGATAGAAGCTTTACAAAAATAGGTGTTAGAATGGAGGGAGTCTACAATCATCTTTGAAAATGCCTCCTATATTTCTATACTCCTGTTATGGCTACTAATGTTATTTAAACAAAACTCATTGCAGACTTTTGAGCTCTTACCCTTACCAAAAAAATTGGATGGTATAATTTATGGATGGAAGTGGATTCTGCAACTGTGATTAAGATGTTGAATCATGATGAGGATTCACCATGACATTACTCGTACTAGATTCAAAAATCAGAAATGCAACTTCACAGTCCCATATCATTTTTTCTTTCATATATAGGGAAGGAAACCAACTTGCAAATTGGCTAGCCAGACAAAGCCTAAGCTCTAATGATTTAACAGTTGCTGCTCAGCCCCCCCCCCCTACCCTTCAGTTTTTGTTGCGGGGAGACATGTCTGATCTTCCACACTTAAGAATAGCTAACCGAGATCCTTGAGATAGTTTGTCAGCTGTTGTCCTCATTTATTCTTTTTTCATTTGTAGCTTCCATGGTGCTTAAGGGGTTCTTTTGTACTGAACAAACTTAGTTTTATTACCTTGTAGGTTTTTTGGATTTTTTTTGGGAGATGTGTTGATTCTTGTATTGAATCAACCTAGTCTCCATTATATTCAGGATCTTGTAACCTTTTTTTTATTCTAACATGTAAGGAGACACTAGCAGCTCCTTTATGCAATATATATATATATATATATATATATATATATATATATATATATA
>JXCR01139846.1:113658-125254 GCA_002079205.1 Phalaenopsis hybrid cultivar | reverse complement strand
ATATATATATATATATAATTGGATTAAATGGCGGAGGTGAGTAGGGTTCGAGGTTCTAGAGAAGAGGCTCTGCTAGGGCTTCTGGCAGGATGAAGGTTGATGGCTGCTGGTTCAAGTTTGCCATTGAAGAAGCGCTTATGGAGTTAGACCTGCTGACTCCATTTGGTGTCAGAAGGCCTCATTGGTTCTTTTCTATTTACTATTCCCTTGAGTTTTCCTATGGTGGAACTGTTACATTGGTTTTCATCCTTTCTGTGTTTACTGAAAACTGGGGGGTGGTTTTCTTCCCACTCTTCTTGGCTTTTGGTATTCTATCTCAGTCTGGTTTCCTTTGGTGAAGAAGACTTCTTTTGCTTTTCTATTTACTGCTCCTTTGGATTTCTAAGGTGGCTTTGCCTGGCCTCTTATTTCCTTGAGGACAGTTCTTTGCTTTTCAGCTGAGTTTACAGGCTCTGCTAGTTTTCTTTGGAGGGTGATGGCTACCTCCATTGTCATCTCCACTAATTCTCAATGGACAAAAGTAACTTATGCTGGTGTGGTTGGAAAATCAAATGAAATTTTACAGGACTATGATCAATTGATATTCCCATAAGAATTCAATGACACAGCTGTTGGGAAAGGCTGTGGTCCTTGTATTCACCCTCTTGGGTCTAAAGAAGGTAAAACAGCTGTGTTCTTCACTAACAAGGAAATTGACTCATTAAAGGAAGAAGTTAAATTCAATTTGGTGGGCAAATTTCAGCTAGGGTACCCTAAAATCGAGTTTGTCAGGAGTTTTTTTTGAATCTTTGAAGTTCATATGCAATTGGAAAATTAGGTTATTGGATGGGAGGCACCTCCTAATTCAGTTGGCAGCTGAGGAAGATTATGAGAGATTTTTGCTAAACGATTTGTTATCATTGTTGGAATAATTATAAAAATTATAAAATGGACTCAAGGATTTGATCCTAGTAAAGAACCTCTTGTTGTCCCCCTCTGGTTCAAGCTACCTGGCATCCCACTCCCTTACTTGAAGCTAAATGCTCTATTTAATATTGGTAGAGCATTAGGTACACATTTAAGAGTGGATGACCCCACATAAAATAAGGCCAGACTTGGCCTTGCTAGAATACAAGTTGAAAGAGACATTGCTCTCCCTGAACTGAAGAGAAATTGGATTGAATTTGATTCTGAAGGCTTCTAGCAGGAAATAATAGCTGAGCAAAAACCTTACTATTGCCAAAATTGCAAAATGTTTGGCCATACATTAGATAAATGCTACAGATTACATCCCCCAAGTCAGAAAAATACAGGAAGAAACCAAAAGCTACTGAAACAATTACAGGTTATGCTATAATGAGTATTGCTGAAGAAACAATGTCAGACAACAGACAAGAAACAATTCAAAGAATGGAAGCACCACCCCCAAGACTCAATGAGGGTTCCTCAGATGTTGATCATCTTGGAGAGATATTAGATCCTAATAGGCATGATGAAATCTCACCACACAGATTAATAAGAAAGGAAGATATTGAAGTTACAATAGTCACACCTACATCTTCTTTGCAAGCTGAGAACGGAAAAGAAATCATTACAGATCTCCATGATAAAGCTCCAAAAGACCCCATAATTACTGAAATGAGACACACAATTGAAGAAGATTAACAAGTTAAAATAGCAAGGAGAAGGGAAAAGCCAGTGATAGAAGTGCAGAAATTACAACTAGGGGCACACTCAATGAAGGCTGATAGAGCAAGAAATAGTTCTCCTAATCATAGAGGAAGAAATAGATCAAGATCTCAGCCTTCCCCTCACCCCCTTTTAATGATTAATATACTTTGTTGGAATATAAGGGGGATGGCTAACCCTCATTCCCTAAAAAGAGTCCTTTATCTAAATTTTAAATACAAGCCGTGGTGCATTGTTATTCTTGAACCTATGGTTCACAAGAACCACCCCCAAAATCTGATTAAAAATTTTGCTGGCTTTACCCATTTTGGTAGTAATAAAAATAAAATTTGGATTTATTTGCGGAAAGGAAATCAATTCAAACATATTAATTGATCATTCTCATTTTATCCATCTCTCATTCAATATGAATGACCATAATGGTGATGCTACTTTTATATATGTTGGATGTACAAAGGATGCCAGAAAGGAGCTGTGGAATAGGTTGATTAACACCAGCCAACAGATGAATTGCCCATGGCTGGTGGGGAGAGATTTTAACTGTATTACTTCTACTGCTGAAAAATCTGGAGGGAGAGTCCCAAATTCAGTTAAGATGAATACCTTTACAGAAAATATTCACAGGGCTGGACTCTTTGACTTGGGCTTCAAGGGGCCTGCTTTCACTTGGAAAAGGGGAGCTATTTTGGAGAGGCTAGATAGAATGTTGGTAAATGATGCATGGTTTAACCAATTCCTACTCACCTTTGTTACTCATCTTAGTCTTGCTGGTTCAGATCATAAGCCTATGCTTATTAGCATTACCTCTACTGATAATCATACCTCCCCCACCCCTTTTTGATATCTCAAAATGTGGGCAGCACATCCTTCTTACAACAAGTTCATTGATGATTTATGGAAAGGCATTTCACATCACCCTATTATCAAGTTAAGTTTGCTATAAATTAAAATTGCCAAAAATTGGAGTTGGGAAACATTTGGAAATGTACATGCCAAAGTTCAAGAGGCAGAAAATGAAGTCAAAAAATTGGAGTATGAGGAATAGATTGGCAATGTGGAGGAAAAGGAACTGTTGACTGCTCAGAATAACCTTCTTAGTGCCATTGAATATCAGGAAAAAATTCTTAAACAGAAGGTTGCTATGAATATTTTCACAGATGGGGATAGAAACACCAGATTTTATCATGCCTATATAAAATACGAGAGAAAGTGTAAAACCATCCATGCTATTCAAAATGCTAATGGTCAGTGGTTACATGATGATGTTGACATAGCCAAAGATGCTATAAGTTACTATAGAAACCTGCTAAATCAGGAACAACATTTCAGAACCCCCATTGAGAAGGCACATTTCTCTGTTGAATTGAATTATACTGCTAGCCTCAAGCTCACAGATATCCCCAATGAAAAGGAAATTTGGAATGCAATCAGTTAAACTTACAGCAACAAATCTGCAGGCCCAGATGGATTTACTTCTAAGTTTTACAAAAAGTTCTGGAAGGTAATTAAGGCTGATGTTACTACTGCAGTAACAAGCTTCTTTAAAAGAAATAACCTTCCAAAGTATTCCTGTGCTTCCACCACTGTACTGGTACCTAAATCTGATATCCAGAAGAATTGGAACCACTTTAGGCCTATCTGTCTAAGCACTGTCATTAGTAAAACTATTAGCAAAATCATTGTTAATAGGCTACAGCCTCATCTTGATTGCATAATTAAACCAAATTAAACAGCTTTTGTGAAAGGAAGGTCCATAATTGACAACACTCTATTGGCTCAAGAATTACTACAGGACTTGAATAAACCTGTTGAGGGGGAAACATGATTTATAATCTAGACTTAAGGAAAGCTTAAGATACCATAAATTAGGATTTCATAATGGAAGTCTTAACTGCTAGAGGTTTCAACACTGATTTCTGTCAACTGATTAGGAGGTGGTTACATAACAATGAACACTCTATTTTGATAAATGGACAAGGGAAGGGTTCATTCACTGCTGCTAGAGGTTTGAAGCAAGGAGACCCTTTATCACCCACCATTTTCATTCTTGCTCTTGATTACTTATCTATAACTCTTGATGAAGCACTTCTGAATCAAAGCCAGAAGAGATACCATCACAGATCCAATATAGCCATTACTCACTTAATGTATGTTGATGATATAATGGTTTTTTCCAGAGCTAATAAGAATGCTGTTAGAAAAGTTTTCCAGACACTCCAAAAGTTACAAGCTCACTCTGGGATGTATTTCAATCCTAAAAAATGTCAAATGATCTTTTATAAACATGCCTCCTCTACTCATAAACAATGGGCATCTGAATACAATGGTTTTTCAATCTCTCAGCTCCCATTTAAGTACCTAGGGCTGCTTCTTATCACTGGTAGAACCAGACAAATCAAGTTTGAAGAGGTTTTGAATAGAATTTCAAGTCTTCTCAATGGGTGGACACATACTTTCTTATCCAATGGGGGAAGAATTACCTTGTTAAAGAGAATTATTACTACCTTCCCTTCTTATATATTGCAAATGACTACTCTTAAGAAAATTACACAAACCCAACTGGAAAGAATCTTCAACAAATTTTTGTGGTCTGGCCAAAGAGAGCGAATGCACTGGGCTTCTTGGAAAAAAGTTGCCAAACCTCAAATTGATGGGGGCATTGGTTTTAAGTAACTTAACCAATTCCTTCCGAAAAAACTTCTAAAAACTCTGGATCAAATTTAGAACTCAAACCTCTCTGTGGGCAAAATTCATGTGGGGTAAATATTGCAAAGATCAGCATCCAACACTGATTCTCAGGAAAACTGGGGATTCTAAAATTTGGGTGAAAATGCTAAAAATCAGAAATATTGCTAAAAACACTTACAGTTGGGGATTGGGTAAATGTTATATTAAGTTTTTGCTTGATAATTGATGTCCAAAAGATTGGCTATCCCCTATTACCAATGCCTATAATATTGATTTGATAGTGGTTGATTGTTGGGATGGTGATGAGTGGTCTCTAATTAAGCTATCTAATATATTGCAACCTCATTCTAGTACTAAAGTTGCTGGTACAAAGTTTAGTAGAAGCATAGCTGGTAAAATTTTGTGGCAGACAACTTCTCATCAAAACCTTACCAAAGCCATCTATTCCAAAAGTTTCAGTTGGGAGCAACTACCCTGGGGAGATACTATTTGGAACAAATTCCTATCCTCTTCTATGTCTTTTCTCTGTTGGAGAATTTTCCATAAGATGATCCCTACTGATGAAATTCTCAAGTTAAAAGGATTGAGGGGTCCCTCTAAATGCTGGCTATGTGAGAAAGAGGAGGCATATTTGACTCACTTATTCTTTGAATGTAACTTTGCTCTGCTGGTATGGAATCAGCTTCTGAACCAATTGATTTTTGATGAGAAAGATTCTAACTGGGATAGGCTTGTCAATTGTTGGTTGATTTGGCATAAGAGAAAATATGCTACTTTTCGTTTCATTATTGCTTGGTTCATTTGGATTGAAAGAAACAAGGCAAAGTTTGATAATGTCATTTCAAATGTTAGCAAAACTGCTAGAAACAGTCTATCTTACCTTCATAAGATGATCAAATGGAAAAAATTCACTAATGTCTCTAAATCCTGCTCTTCTGATAAGCCAGACCCTATTCAAGTAATTAGAGTTTACTGGGAAACTCCACAGCATCCCACGGTGAAGACCAATACTGATGGAAGCTTTACAAAAAATGGAGCTGGAGTGGGAGGAATTTACAGAAATCACTTGGGTAAGTGTCTGTTGTACTTCTACACCCCAGTAATGGCCTATGATGCCACTGAAATTGAACTTATTGTTGTGTATTGGGCAATTAAACTTGCCAATAAGGCTAATAGGTATATGCTTTGGCTGGACGTGGATTCTGCTGCAGTTATTCAACTTCTAAATCACGAGGCGGGATCTCCTTGGCACTGCTTATATTGGATAAATAAAATCAAAGATCTTAGTAGTAAGTTACAAATTCATTTCACATTCATCTATATGGAAGGAAATCAACCTGTAAATTTGCTGGCCCAGCTTGGATCACACTCTAAAGAGGTTGATGTTGCTATAAACCCCCCTTAGCTCTTCAATATCTGCTGCTAGGTGACATCGTGGAGGTCCCCCACTTCAGAATTGCATATCTGGACACATGAGTATCGTTGGTGTAGCTGTCTTTTATCCTTCTTTTTTCCTTTTGTTGAGTCATTGTACTTTTACTTTTTTTGGTGAATGTTTTTTTTTGGCCTTTTGGGGAGTTCTTAGGTTCTTGTATTGAACCATAAAAGAGTCTTTAGTTTCTTACCTGCACTCTGTATTTGCTTGTTACTCTAACATGTAGGGAGTCAACAACAACTCCTTCACCTAATATATAAATATATATATATATATATATATATAAGAGTAATTTTAAGAAATTTTTGTTTGCATATTATCTTTGTTTATGTAAAATATTGGATCTGATGGTTTAGTATCTTGCGATTTAGAATTAGAACGTACTATTATAAAATTTAAAGACAACAAAAAGAAATTAAAAATTTGAACAAAATGACGAATAACTTAGATTATTAACGTACTATTAGAAAATTTAAAAACAACAAAAAGAAATTAAAAATTTGAACAAAATGATGAATAATCTAGATTATTAAATAAATGAAAATCAATAAAGTCCTTTAAAAGAATATGCTAATCCGATAGCAAATGAACTTCACTTAACTATTCAAAATCCTGATGTTTCTACTAATTCGTTTGAGCTTAAAGCTGTTATTATCCAAATGGTACAAGATAATCAGTTTGGAGAAACACCTATTAAAGATCGTAAATTACATCTTGCTAGTTTTCTTGAAATATGTGCTACTTTTAAATATGATGGAGTGTCTAATAATGTTGTAAGACTTAGACTTTTTCATTTTTCATTATGGGATAAAGTTAAAGCTTGGTTAAATTCATTAGCACCTGGATCTAACAGAACATGGGGAGAACTATCACAAAATATTTGGGCTTAATATTTTCCTCCCTTAAAAATTGCTAAGCTTAGAGAAAATATTACTTCTTTTGGTCAGTTTGAAGGGGAATCAATATATGATGCCTGTGAAAGATTTAAAGATCTCCTAAGGAAATGTCCACACCTTGCTTTACCTATATTGGTTAATAATTCAAAATTTTTATAATGGATTAGTAGGATCACTTAGATCTATTATAGATGTGCTGCAGTTGCATCACTAATGTCAAAATCTTTTGATGAAGCATACTCTTTAATAGAAGAAATGACTACTAACAATTTTCAATGTACCTCTGACTGGGTATATCCTAAGAGATTAGCTAGTATTCATGACTCTCATACAATGTCTATTTTAGCATCTCAAATTGCTGCTATATAGAAAAAGGTTGATCAAATTAGAGTGAACTATTCTCAAATACCACCAGTATTAGAGGAAAATTCACCAGTCAGATAATTGATACTTAATCATCTTATGAAATTTTGATCACTATAAATAATCGAAATAACAATCCCTACTTTAATTATTATAACCTTGGATGGAAAAATCACCCTAGTTTTAGTTGGAATAATTATAACAATTGGTAAACTGCTCAGGAAATTTAAACAACCAAGGAAATCTTAATTATCGACCTTATTATCCTTCAGGATTTGACTCTAACCCTAACCCACAAGTTAAGGAAATGAAGTTGATGATGGAAGAAGTAATGTTGAATATGAGAAATCAAATACAAAATTAAGGGGCTACTATTAGAAATATTGAAAATCAATTATGACATAATGCTACTGCACTTAGTAGCAGACCTTCACAAATTCTTCTGAGTAGTGTGAAAGTTAATCCAAAAGAACAAAATAAGGAGCAAATTAAAGTTATTCAATTACGAAGTGTAAAAGAAGTAGAAATAAGAATCCAAAGAGAAACTGAAGTTGAGGAGGAGAAGGAAGAGATTGAAAGCAACCACAATGAAAATGAACCAATACAAGTTCCTTTAGAAAACCACTACATCCGTTTCCTCAAAGATTGAAGCAGAAGAATAAAGATAAATAGTTTACAAAATTTTGGAATTCTTAAAATTTAACGATATACATTGCTTTAATTGAGGCTTTGGAAGAAATTCCAAGTTATGTGAAATTTATGAAAGATATACTAAATAAGAAAAGAAAGTTTACATATCATGAGATCGTTGTACTCAGTGAAGTGTGTAATACTATTATTCACAAAAAGCTTCCTGAAAAGTTAAAAGTTCCTGGTAGTTTTACTATACCTTGTGCTATTGGTGAAAAGATTTTTGGTAAAGCCTTATGTGATTTAGGAGTGAGTATCAATCTTATGCCTTTATTGATTTTTAGACATTTAGATTTAGAAGAGATTTCCCCTACTACTGTAACTCTTTAGTTAGCCAATCGATCAATAACTTATCCTAAATGAGTTATAGCAGATGTATTAGTAAAAGTGGATAAATTTAATTTTCCTGTAGACTTTGTAGTATTATATACGAAGGAAGATAAAGAGATTCCTATTATTTTGGGGAGACCATTTCCTGCAACAGAAAGAGTTGTGATAGATGTGCAAAAAGAAGAATTAATAATGAGAGTTAATAGTCAAGAAGTAACATTTAATATTGCAAAATCTATAAAATATCTTACAAGAGAAAAAGATAATGAATGTTTTAGAATGGAACTTACTGATTGTCTGAGTAATGAGCAATTTAAGTAAGTGTTTGAAGAAAAATTAAGATAGAAAGAATATTATGAGAATGAAATAAAAGAAGAGAATTTAGATTATGTTCAGGACAAATTTGATACTTTAAATTTGTTGGAAAATGATAATAAAAATTTTATTCCTTAAAATATTAAACCACCTGAACTTGAACTGAAAGTATTACGTGCCCATTTAAAATATGTGTTTTTTGGAGATTCATCAACATTGCCTGTTATTGTATCTTCTGTGCTAACTGAAATTCAAGAACAAAAATTAATAGAAATGTTATAATGATATTAAAAAGCTTTTGGATGGACTTTAGCGGATATTAAGGAAATTAGTCCGTCAATTTATATTCACAGAATTCTATTAGATGAACTATATGAGCTTAAAGTCGATCCTTAGAGGAGATTAAACCCAATAATGAAAGAACTTTTAAAAAATGAAATCTTAAAATGGTTAGATGTTGGAATTATATATCCTATTTCACACAGTGCTTGGGTAAGTCCAATTCACTGTGTTCTAAAGAAAGGAGGAGTGGCCATTGAATTAAATGACAAAAAATGAATTAATTCCATTAAGACAAGTTACTGGTTGGCAAATTTGTATAGACTATAGAGATTTAAACATGGCCACCAAGAAAGATCACTTTCGTTTACCCTTTCTAGACCAAATTTTGGATAGATTGGTTGGAAACAAATATTACTGCTTTTTAGATGGATATACTGGGTATTATCAAATTCCAATTGCTTTTGAGGATCAAGAGAAAACAATATTTACAAGCCCTTATAGAACATTTGTTTTTGTAGGATGCCTTTTGAACTATGCAATGCACTTGTGACATTTCAAAGATGTATGATGTTAATTTTTAGTAATTTGATTGATCATAGAATGGAAGTATTTATGGATGATTTCCTGATATTTGAGCCTTCATTTGAATTATGTTTAAATAATTTAGAAAAGGTTCTGGAATTATGTGAATGAATCAACCTAATACTAAATTGGGAAAAATGTCAATTTATGGTTGTAGGAGGAATTATATTTGGGCATAAAATTTCTAAAATTGACATGGAATAGATCCTGTGAAAATTCAAGTTATTAAGAAATTACCACCTCCTACTACGGTTAGAGGGGTAAAAAGTTTTCTAGGACATGCTGGTTTCTACAGGCATTATATAAAAAAATTTTCAAAAATAACTAAGCCATTATGGCAACTTTTAGAAAAGGATACGAAATTTGATTTTAATGAGGAATGCATAAAAGCATTTGAATTATTGAAAGAAAAATTAATTACTACACCTATAATAGTTCCACTTGATTGGGAGAAACAATTTGAAATAATGTGCAATGCTAGTGATAATGCAGTTGGAGCTATTTTAGGACAAAGACACAACAAAGTTTTTAAAGTAATAAATTATGCTAGTAAAACTCTAAATGATGTTCAAATTAATTACACTACTACTAAAAGAGAGTTATTAGCTATTGTCTATGCTTTGATAAAGTTAGACCTTACTTGATTAGAACTAGATGTATAGTGCATACAAATCATTTTGCTATCAAATACTTGAAATAAAAGAAGGATGGTAAACCAAGGTTAATTAGATGGATACTTCTTTTGCAAGGGTTTGATTTTATGGTAATTGATAGAAAGGGAAATGATAATCAAATAGCAGATCATTTGCTTAGACTAGAAAAAAATAATTTAACTAATTTTGTAAATAAAATTTTAGAAAATTTCCCTTATGAACAATTATATAATATTGATATAATGAATATACCATGGTATAATGCTATAGTAAACTATATTGTAAGTGATATTTTACCACAAGATGTTAAGAATAAACAATTAAAGAAATTTATTTATGATTCAAAATTCTGTTTTTGGGATGACCCATGTTTGTATACACAATGTAAATATCTAATTATTATGAGGTGTGTGCCTTATGAACAAATTCAACAAATAATTGAAAGATGTTATGATTATGATTTTGGATGACATTTTGGAACAAATTGAACTACACATAAAATTTAGCAAGCTCGATTTAATTGTCCTACTCTTTTTAGAGATGTTAATGACTATATTAAAACATGCGATCCATGTCAGCGAATAGGAAATATTTCTAGAAGAAATGAAATGCCTTTAAATTATACAATGGAAGTTGAAATTTTGGATGTGTGGGGATTAGATTTTATGAGACCATTTATGCCTTCATTTGGAAATTTATATATATTACTTGCTTTTGATTATCTATCCAAATGGATTGCAACTATTGTTGTACCTAGATGTGATGCTCAGAGTGTTTCTAAATTTTTAAATAAAAATATTTTTACAAGATAAGATATGTCGAGAGTAATTATTACGGATAAAGGATCCCATTTTAGAAATAAGAGAATCGAGAGATTAATTAAAAATTATGTTATTGTTCATAGATTCTCTATTACTTATCTTCCTAAGCCTAGCAATCTAGCCGAAATATCAAGTTGTGAAATAAAATGAATTTTAGAAAAAGCTATAATTCCTTATAAATTGTGTTGGTCTGCTATATTAGATAGTGCATTATGGGCATACAGAATTGCTTATAAAACTCCTATTGTAATGTCACCAAATAGACTTATTTTTGAAAAAAAAAACATGTCACTTTCCAGTAGAATTTGAGCATAAAGCATTTTGGGCTATTAAAGAATTTAATTTTATTCTAAAAGATGCTCGTGAGAAAAGATTGTTGCAAATCCATGAACTTGAGGAGATTAGAAATGAGCATATCATAATGCAGAAATCTATAAAGAGAAAATGAAAATATGGCATGATTGAAATATTATTAAAAAGAAGTTTGAACCTGGACAAGAAGTTCTATTATAAAATACAAGATTGAGATTATTTCCACAAAAGTTGAAATACAAATAGTTAGGACCATTTAAAGTGATTAAATTCTATCATTATGGAACTATTGTTATTAAAGATCCTAAAACTGGAAAGATATTTTAAGTTAATGGGCATCGATTGAAACATTATTATGAAGAGCACATGCCATAATTTAAAGAAATTTTGATTTTTAGTCATCCTGATTAAGCAATGGTATGTCGGGCTGACAATGTTAAACCAAGCACTTTGTGGGAGGCAACCTATATATATATATATATATATATATATATATATATATATATATATATATATATATATATATATATATATATATATATATATATATATATATATATA
>JXCR01139846.1:93166-106860 GCA_002079205.1 Phalaenopsis hybrid cultivar | reverse complement strand
ATATATATATATATATATATATATATATATCTTACTATTTTGTTCAATAAGTGTTTTATATATTATGAAATAATAATATTTTTGAATCCTAAACCATTTTAGATTTGAAAATCAGAAGATATTTCCCTTGACAGAGGCTACAACATGCCAAAATTTCAAGCCAATGTGATGTGCATATGCATGGAGAATCAAATGATTCAAAATAGTGTTTAATTAATTAAAAATAAAATATGCATGAAATGGTCTTGAAATTTATTTTACATTGTTCTCCTCTGTTCACTGAGCAAGAAGGTATTTTTATTTTATTTTTTTGATTTTTCTATACAAAGTTATGAATTTTCTAAGTTATATCTTACTATTTTGTTTAATAAGTGTTTTATATATTATGAAATAATAATATTTTTGAATCCTAAACAATTTTATATATCATAAATTAAGACAAATATTGGTATTGGAGGAAAATTTGGAATTGAATTGAACCAAAAAGATAAGAGATGCAATTTTGGCCTCTAGCGCCAACGACGCCCGTCTACATGAGCCATGGCGACGACAGCACCATCGGGAGCGCCAGCAGCATCCCATGCAGTTTCGTGCATCCAAGACAAATTTGTCAGACTTTGGTGGGATTACATTTTAAAATAACCACCTAGAGGTATTTTTAAAGGCCTAAAAATTGACTTGAACGACCATAAACTTCAAAATTTCAAAATCCATGGCTTCTAATTCCAGAAATACTTCCACGTATGGAATTTTCAATAGTAGAAAGTTTATTAGTTTTGATGCGCAAAGATTATACGACAAAGTCATTAAGAAAAAGAGAGTTATTAAAGAGAGAGGCTTTTTCAATCATGGATAGATTAATGGAGATTCTCAAAATTATAAAATCATTGTACAGAGACATTGGGAAGTTCTATGCTACACTACAGCTGTAGTTTTTGCTCCAGTAGTAGAAGAATTCTATGCTAACTTACATGGAATTACCCTAGGAGTCATCTTCGTTTGAGGTAAGGCTATACCATCTACTCTCCCTTGAATTAATGATTTGTATATGGTAGAAAACGTGCCAATCTGTCATTATACAAATTTTATCCCAATGAGAGATATAATGCAAGATGTATATCATTTTTTGACTGATGAAAATTATAATTGGGAAATGAGAGACGAGGGATACGTTAGTTTCTCCGCTTCACTACTTATCAAATATCAAAATAATGGCATTTCTTCATCTTTGCTAAATTACTCCCTACCATGAAGATTAGTAGAGTTACAAAATAAAGTGCAATTTTAAACTATTGCATTCAAATGGAAAAACCCATTGATGTGGGATCGATTATCTTCAAATCTATTATGACTATTATTATGAATGGGCGTATATATGGACTGGGGCATCCTTCTACAATTTTCTTACTTTGCAGTCAATCTCAAGTGCTATATGAAAGTTGAGAGAAAGAATTATTACCCTAGGAGCCCATGGTTCCTATTGATTACAATTATATTGGGAATGAAAATGAAGCATTAGATATTATTTTGGATCATTCATCACATGCTTCAACACCATTAATGTCATAAATAGTTGGAAGTTTAATAGCTTTGGAGAAGAAAATGAAGAAAATCAAAATAGAACTTCATAATATTATGAATGTAATAAGAAATCTTAAATACCTTTTTGATCCCTTAGATTGGAGGATGAAGGAGAACTTTGATCATACTAGAACAATTGAAGAAGGCCTGGTGCAGATGTTCAAGAAAAATGGATGGATTGATGAAAATTTGGCTGATCAATTCCCTACCAATCTTTCTACAATTTATACGTCCATTACCAGTCAATGGGAGATATTAGAGGAGGAGAAAGTACCAAAGATGAAGCAGAATAATTGATAAAGTTGGACTCTCTACTATTTTAAAGTAATTATGTTTTTAATGTGATTGTGTTGGATTTACTTTACTTTACTTTGCTTTAGAACTCTATAAACTTTGATTGTGTGTATAGTTTTGTGTCAGCATTTTAGTGTTGTGGCTTGATTTTGAAGCTGAATTATAATTTAATTTGCTTTATGTATGTGAAAGTGTGATTAGAAAAGTGTATTTGTAAGAATAGGATTTTCATTTATAAAAGTTAGTTTGGTGTTGTTTGTGAAAATACTTGTTTGTGAATTGTTTTAAGATGGAAATTAGTGTTTAAAAAGACTAATTAGACTTTGGAGTGAATTGAAAGAAAGTTGAAAATTGCGAAAATTAAAAAAATTAAATTTTTGGCCACTAGCGCCAGAATGGGCGGCGATAGCGCCCTCGACCCGAAAGTACCCAAATCCCTTAAAACTCATGATTTGCATAGTAAAAACACCATTTTTACCCTTTTGGTCACCTTCAGCCTTAGGTTTGTGCCCCTAGGGCTTGCTATTACTTGGATTTGAGGAGATTTTTAGGCAAAAAAAGTTTGTATTTCATCTTCTCTTGATAAGAGCTACACTTTGAACCCAGAATTTTTGAGTTTCACTAAGGATTTATCTTACATTACCGAGATCTAAAATTTTGAAATTTTTTGAGAAGATTTTGTTAAAATCCTTTTGTGAAGAAGTCTTACTTAGTAGATTTACATTTAAAACATTCCACAATGTGATTTTCATAATTTTAGAAATCTATTTGGGTTTTATCAAATTTTCTTAGATTACCTTGGCACCGAGAATGTGCAAGGGAAAGAGAAAGTTTGATTATGATGACTAAAATTTTATCAAATACAAGGCTAACATTTGTCTCAACAGTCTTCTTACAACTAAGAAAGTAATTTTGGATTGGGGATTTAAAAATCCGAGTGGAGAATTCAAAAGATTAATTAATGCTCAGCAGTGGGAGAATTTTTATTACTTTACTACCGAGGCTATTATTGGTATAGTGATGGAGTTCTATGCACACTTTAAGGAAACTTCTGAAGACTACGTTTTTGTTCGTGGGAAAATGGTGGAATTTACTCCAAGAAGAATTAATGAATTTTAACAGTTAGAGGATGTGTATAGCTATCAGTATAAATCATTTTCTTCTACTAATGAGGCCTTAGATGAAGTTATTTCTTTTCTTACTGATGGAAGAGGTTCTTGGAAGGTGAAGAATAATGTTAAGGTAAACTTCCCTCTTTCTATGTTAAATGTAGTAGCTAAGGCCTATCCTTATTTTATATATGCTAGAATGATACCAACAAATCATCATAGCGAGGTTACAAAGGATAGAGCCATCTCAAACTTCTTTATCCAGTAGATGAGAGGGATAGATGTAGGCTCTACTGTTTATAGAAACACTCGTTCTATTGCTTCGGGAGAGACTACTAATGGTTTAGCACACCCTGTCCTGATCTTGACACTATGTGAACAGGCAGGAGTTGATTTTAGAATGGATAACGAGACGATTGAACCTCTAAAACCTATTGGGCCTGCAAATATTAAGACTTATGAATCTCATGTTGGATGAAGATCTATAAGTAGGAGCAGGGATATTCCTTCTACTCTCCAGGGACTTATGGAGCAACTGATGATCCAACAGGGAGATATATTGAGGATGGAAAACAAAATGGAAAATATGGAGGCCAAAAATGCACATAATGATGATTTGACAAGGTAGAAGTTTGAATATGATGAAGCTTATGATGATGCGATGATTAGATACATGAGGGGTGACTACTCAGTTCAGTTTCCTACTCACCCTATCTTTACCCCGTATCAACAACAAAACTTTAATAAAGAAAAAGAAGAAGATGATGACTAGTGATGTTTTAGTTTGATCTTTTGTTTAGTTTATAGTTGGTTGTACTTTATCATTTTTATTGTTTTCATTTTTAGAGTGTGATACTTTGTTTTATTTTAGATGTTCTATTATATTGTGAACAGTAGGATTGTAAAATTATTTTTGCATTGGAATTTATTTTAGTACTGCTGTTAGTTTTTAGTACTTTGTTGAATATTTTTATGGTTAACTCTTTCTCAACAAATTTTTATACAAATTATGTGCTATTTTATGTTTTAAGTCTTGTAGCATTTAATATTAGCACCTGCAATATTTCAGAGTTAAGTTTCCATATCAGAACCTCCAACAAGTAAGTCTTTTCTTTATGTATTAAATGATTTCTTTCACCCTTTATTTTTTTTGGTTTTTCAATCTAAATCTTTTGAAATTTAAGTTTGGGGGGGGGAGAAAAATTTCTTTTTAAAGAAAGAAAATTAATTTTATTTGTCCTCAATTAGATATATTTTCGGAATTTTTAAATTTAACATGACCTTTGGTATTAGAGGGTAACTTTAGATAACTATATTTGTGTTTCTAAATATATTGTAAGCTTAAGTAAAAATTTTCAATAATAAAGGTCAATATTAAAGATTATGATATTTTGTATAAGGGAATAAGACTATGTTTTTTATTATAAAAAAATGAATTTGTCTTTTTAAAGTGTTAAAAAAAATCTTAAAGATTCATGCAAGAAGAAAAGAATAAAATTTTATGAAAAATCTTTAAAGCTAATATAAATTTATAAAGTGAAGGAATGTAAAAGGTTTTTAACTTTAAGAAGAGGATAGCGAAGTTCAAAATCATTAAAGGCTTTCCAGATATAGTAGTCCTTACATTAAAAACAAAAGAAGAGAAGAGAAAAGAAAAAGGATTGTAAATGATCCTGAAAGAAAAGAAAAGTAAAGAAAAGAAAGAAAAAGAAAGATGTGAGGAGAAACTTGAGGAGATGCCTAATTAAAAATTAGCTTCGCTTGAATCAACTTAAAGAAGAAGGCTTAACTACATTTTCTAAACTTATATTTAAGTATTAGCATATTTAGTAGTAAAGTTTCATGAAGTTCTTTTTCATATGGATATTCTAAGTGGCTTTAATATGCCAATTTGTAATTTTCCTAGAAAGTAATAGAGAATAAAAAATCTTTGACTTTACTGCTAGATATTCTTATACCTTTAGTATTAACTGGAGTTATTTTACATTTTTTTAAGTTATGCTATTGTATGTAGTGGGCAAAAATATAGAAATTTTGAACTTAAATTCTTTGCCATGAGTCATATTTTTACGTAGTAAAGGAGTTACTTGAGGACAAGTAACATTTAAGTTTGGGGGATTTTGACGCACTAAAAAAACATGCATATTTACACCTATATTTTATACTCATTTTTGTGATATTACACATTAAAGGAAGGTATTTTTCATGTTTTATTCTAGGTTATTGATTATTAGGACTTGAAGCAAAAATGAAGCAAAAAGGATGTAATTTGGAGTTAAAATGGCATTTTTGAAGAAATACTCAGCGCCGACGGTGCTGGGATGGACGCCGACGGCGCAGACTTATAGAAGGGAGGCCGATATATCGTCAGTGCCGACAACACCATTTAACAAAGAGCATTGAATTACTTCATGAGCCACTGGCATTGACGACGCCAATGTCGGTGCAAGACCTGTGTCTAGAAGATTCGATAAATTTGGATGCTTTTTGAAGAGTTTTTGGATTCACTTATTCGAAAACTCACATTAGGCTTTATTTAGAGCAAAAATTGATCAGCAAAGACCCCTTCGACCGCTTTCCACTCTCTTCAACTCTATTGCACATTCCTCACAACCACTTAGATTCCATTTGTCATTTATTTATTTACAGTTTTGAGTTTTTGTGGTGAGTTTAAGTGTGAATTCTTCTCTAAGAGTGTTAGAGAGGGAGAGAAGGTGAAAGATTTCTTCTTCTTACATTTTCTAATAGAGTCTACAGGGGATTTGCTTTGAGAAAAAGTTTCAGATATATGTTTTTTGTTTATTATTGTTGTATGAACTTTCTTTTAAATATAAAATTTGTGTTCTGTTACATATTGTTCATGAGTCTGAGTAGTTTCCTTTATCTTTCTCCCTACTCTGAGATATGGTGAAATGAAGAGATAATTTAGATGTGCCAATTTTAAAATATAAAATAAATTATGATGGATTTTCAACTCCATTCTTAATTTACTTTTTGATCTCACCAATTGAATTGTTAAAATATGTTATGAAACATATGATTTGGTAAATTGAGTGTGAGTTCTACAACAAGAGTGAGAATCACATTTAATTCTATGAAGGACTATTTCTTTCATGGAATTAAGTGCAAATAAATAGGGAAATATACTTCGTTGTTTGTAGAATTGAAGATTTTACGGTGATGGACTAAAATCCTCAATTCGGTCTTAGTGTTTAAGAACTAAAATGAGCGTTAGCCTTCAGAGGAAGGGAAGTGGGAGCTCTGAAGTGAGAGCCAGTATCCTCTTAGTCTAACCACGGATTTAGGGACAAAACCTAAGGTTAGTCAATGATTTTCTATAACACTGAATTAGGGTAGAAAATTAAAATTGCTCCTATTTTACACAATACATATTTAAACCATTTATCTCATCTCATTTTACCAAAAACTCATTATAGTGGGAATGATGCTTTTTCATATTAGAAAACTTCATCATATAAAACATAGTTTAGTAGTTACTGTTTAAACTTTATATTTTAGTTTTGCTAGTAATTAATAATTTAGTTATGATAGTATCTCAAACAATTCAAAATTAGTGACAATAATTTTATTTTATTTCTATGAAATTTATAATTTCAAATTTAAACCTTTCTCATGGGATTGATATTTGGGGCTTAAATAAAAAGTTTTATATTACTTAATAACGATACGTATAATTGCGTAGAATCCCAACATAAATTTATTAAAATTCCTTTTCATAAAATAACGCATCAAGTTTTTGGCATCATTGTAAAGCGGAGTCAAGTTTATAAGTTTTACAAAACTATATCTTTGGGATCAGTCCTTCATAAACTTTTTATAGCTGGGCATTTGCCCTAAAGCCTCGGTGAAAGGAATATATATAATTAACTTCTTAAAATTTTTCAAAAATTTTGAAATTTTTTGTTCCAGCTTCTACTATCTTATTCTTTGAGGAAATGGAGGTGGTGTTTTCTCTAAGTTAATCCTAGTTAGTGGGAATGTTTTTTCCAAGACCTTAGAAAATTTTCTTTAGGTAATTAAATTTCTGCAGTCTCTCTCTCAATATCAGTTTCACTTTGAACTTCATCCTCTAACTCTTTTCCACTTCTTTTCCCTAATGTTGGTTTCCACCTCCAAAATTATTATTCCTATTAAAGTTATGGTGGTTATTCCAGCTTGGGTTATAAAAATTTGCATAAGGGTTGTTAAGTCTATTTTTAAATGCATTTAAAGCCTCAAATGATGAAGTGTTACATTCAACCATTTGTCCTAGTGAATTTTCCTCAATTACAGGAGTAATTTGATGTTGGTTTATTCCAAATTGATCCAACTTCATAGATATTGCCACAGCCTAAGAAGAAAGAATTGAAATCACATCCATATCATGAGCACTAGCTAGTTTTCTAGGGTTTACACATTCACAAGACCATTAGAAATTATTTGTAGGCATCTCCTTAATTAAAGAGTATGCTTCATCAAATGGATTTGACATATGTGTCAACCAAGAACAATATTAATGATAGATCCAAGGGATCCTACTATCCCATTGTAAGAAGTTAGAATGATTAACCATTCTGAGAGAGCGTGATGTGGAAATATCCTAAAGAAATTCCATAAATTGTTATCATGCTTTGTATATTGAGTCACCTTCATATTGAGCAAATAAGGTAATATTAAGTCTAAGTTTAACACTTTTTTAAGGTAAAAAGCACTTAGCTAGGAATTTCTGAGCTAAGTCATCCTAAGTTCTAATAGATCCATGTGTTAATGAATTCAACCACATTTTAGCTTTATCCCTTAAGGAAAAGAGAAAAAGTTGAAATCTAATTGCGTCATTTGATGTGCTGTTATAACAAAATGTAGCACAAAGTTCTAAAAAACTTGTTATGTGTAATTTTGGATCCTCAGATGAAGTCCCCCAAAACTGGTTGTACTGTACAATTTGGATAATATCAGTTTTTAACTCAAATGTGTTAACTTCTATGGTAGGAGTTTGTATACTTAGGTGAATTTCATCTACTATAGGATTAACATAATCCCTAAATGGTGTATGTGCCTTATGAGGTTCAATTTCAGATGTTTGATTATCTACATTGTTTTGTTGATTATTCACCATTTCTTCTACAAATTATTGAGATTTTTTTTGTTTTCTAATCCTTCTAATTGTTCTTTCTAATTCATAATGTTAGGGCCTAAGTTTTAAAGAACATGAACTACACGTGCACATCTAAAAGCTAAATAAAGAAATTACAGAAAAACACACAAAAAGAAAATCAAATATAATAAGGAGCTTCTTATTTCTCCCTCCATGTTGATAATATCAAAATGACATTACAACACAAGAGAAGAAAATACAACAGGAAAGTTAGGAAAAAAAGGAGAAAATCTACAAAATACAAGCAAGCCTAAAAAGCTTCAAAAGAATTCCCAAAACAACATCCACCCTAATAATTTAAGTAGTTGTCACTATTCTGAGATGTGGAACATGTAGTTTGTCTCTATGTAGCTGCCTTGCTAAGAGTGGGGGAGTATTTGTAGATACAACAACCAACTGGGAGTCAGTACCATCTGTCAGTAATGAATTGGCTAGTCTTCTCCCTTCTCTATAATTAAAATAGTAGTATACTCTTATCTCATTGGTGAAGTGATGCATCTGGGTTATCCAATGCTGAATGTGCTAAAAGGGGGAAGCTTTTCATGTCAGGTAATCTACAAGCTATGAGGAATCCACCTCAGTTTGAAGGGGGGTCCATCTATTAATGGCTGCCAGCTTAAAGGCTCAAGAAAGAGCAGCAGTCTCAGCTTCAATTGCATCTTGAACTCTGATTTAAGATTCGAAGTACAACATACAATTTCCTGGGTGGCCCTGAAGACCCCCCAATACCTACTTTGTTGGGAGAAAAACTTCCATCAATATTAACTTTAATGAAAGGATAAGGGGGTTTCTCCCAATAAACCTTGATAACCCTACTACTGTTTTACTCAAGATGTCTGCTAATCTTCAATATGTTGGGAAAATTTTTTCATAGGATTAGCTTCCTGATAAAAGCCAGGCAAATGGCCACAACCTTGCCAATAGTTACATCGACATCATCATGTTTCATTTTATTTATGGCAGTTTAAATAAACCAAACAATACTGAGGGTAATGGGTCCAAGCTTTAGTCCATGCCAGTCAAACCAGCAAATATCCAGCCTTTTCCATCCCAGGTTGATAGTGTTAATGTGGAAGTAATGTAGCAGGGAGTTCCAAACATTTTTGGAGAACACACATTGGAAGAAAAGGTCGTTAGAGGACTCCTCATCATTTTTGCAAAGATGGCACATAGAAGGTCCCTTCAGGCCTTTGAGCTTAAGTATGTCATCAGTTGGGATAATATTATTAAGAACTCCCCAAGAGAAGAAAGCCATAGATACTGTTAGAAAATTGCTCCACATTTTTTCACCCTAAGGAATCTTTTCCCAGAAGTACATGTTATAAATTGCTTAGGTAGTGTTTTGGTTGGAGGTAGATTTTAGAGCCACTTTGTCTTGCCTGTTGCTATCAAACTGAATTCTGGTAACTTTTCTAATAGAATGTTCCTATAGCACTGTTTGGAGTATCTCTTCAGACCAAGATTGGTCAATCTAGCAATCCTTCACCAATAGATTCTTATCAAGGTTTTCTTCCAAAGGTTCAATTATGCCATCAGGGAACCATTTGTCTAGCCAAAAATTTATGTTACCTTCACCCATCTCCCATATATATAGTCTCTCAGCCCTCTCCCTCACTTTCAACATCTGTCTCCAAATCCTTGAGTCACCTAACTTGAAAGACACCATATTAGGATTTTCAATTTTGTAGTATTTTGAATGCATAAACTGTGCCCAAAGGTTGTCCTTGTGCCTGAACCTCAGCCAAAGTCTGCACATGCTGTTATTTTGCAATTGTTGGAGTCTCTTAAAGCCCAATCCTCCAGCATATAATGGTTTTTCCTCCATCTGCCAACTTTCCCAAATCATTTGCTTCCTTTGAACTTTCCATAGAAATCTATTGAAGGTTCTCTCCAAAATCAATTGGGTCATTCTCTTCATCATAACCACTTGTAGGATGTAAATGGAAAAGGTAGTGAGGATGCTTTTCAACAGTGTTATTCTGCCACCATTTGACCGAAAAGAATTTGTCCAGCATTGAAGAGTGGTGTTGGTTTTATCCACAATCTCATCAAATTGGGTTTTTTTAGTTCTTCCCCTATTTATATAAACCCCCAGATATTTGAAAGGAGTAGCATTGAAGTAAATTATGTAAGTTCAAGGGTCCACTGTCTGCATGCAATGGAATCTCTTTTGCTGAAGAGAATTTTTCATTTATCCTTATTTACCTTTAGACCAGATGTGTGTTAGAATTTTTGTATACAATCATAGAAGGCTTTGATGGCTATTTTTTTGGCTCTAGAGAAAATCAGGATGTCATCAGCATATATTAGGTGGCTTATGTCCATTTTAGATTTGTTGTGGTAAATGCTATATCCCTTCCTTTGGTAAGGTCTGTCCATAAGTTTTGACAAGTAATCTAGTTCTAGAATAAATATGGTTGGGGACAGAGGGTCTCCTTGTTTCAGACCCCTATTGGCCTTGAAGAAGCCATGAGTATTTCCATTTATCAATACTGAGTTAGCATTTCCTTCCAACCACCTATTGATAGTTTGATAGGACTCATTTAAGAAGCCTCTAGCTCTTAGAATCTCCATTATAAATCCCCAATTGACCATGTCACAAGCCTTCTTTAAGTCCAACTTGAAAATCATATTGCCTCCTAGGAAGGGTTCTCTAGGTCCAACAGTAGTTCTTAAGCAAGCAAAACATTATCCCCTATACTTCTTCCCTTCACAAAGGCTGCATGTTTGGGGCTAATCAAATGATGTAGAATATGTTGAATTCTCATCACAAGGATTTTGCTAATGGTTTTTTTTATCACACTAGTAAGGCTAATAGTCCTTAAATGGCTTCACTTCTATTGCAGGGAAGATTTAGGAAAGAAAACAATGGGGACTGCACTAAAATAATCTGGTAGAGGGTGCCCCTGAATGAAATATTATATTGCCTTAATGACATCTTCTTTAATAACCTCCCAAGCCTTCTTGTAGAAATCAACAGTGAACCCATTAGAGCGAGCTGATTTGTCACTATCAATGAATAAAATAACCTGTTTGATTTCCTCCTCTTCTAGGATCTCAGCAACGTTCAATCTAAAAGTTAATTCCTTATCAGCATTAAAAAAATCAGAATCAATCCACTCCCTTTCAGAGTGTTTGCATTGCATAAGATCTTGACAGTAGGCCACTGCACTATCAGCAATCTCCTTATCATTTCTAATCCAGTTACCATGAGCATCTCTAATGGAGTGAATAGTATTGCATTTTCTTTGGTATTTGATGCAAGCATGATAAAATTTGGTGTTTCTGTCCCCATCAGTGAACTTGTTTTTTACTGCTTTCTCAGAGGGCCTCCAAGAGGGAGGCCTCATCCACCTTGACAATACTGTGTTCTTTCTCCAAAATTTTTAGCTCCTTCTCAACCTGCTCCACACCATTTAGAATATTCCCAAATGTGTTCCAGTTCTACAATTTTAAGGCCTTAGCTATCTTTTTCTGCAAATTCCACAGCTTGATAAGAGGGTTTGGATGATCACACACCCTCCAATGCTCTTTTACAATATGTATAAACTCTTTGTGGCTTGACCAGACATTTAGATACCTGAAAGAAGGTCTGGGAGGTTGTTCATTGGCAGATAAGGAGATCAGCAAAGGTCTGTGATCAGATCCTACTAGGCATAGGTAAGTTAGGTTGGTTTGCAAATACTACTGAATCCAACTGTCATTGGCCAGCATTCTATCCATCCTTTACCAAATTTTTCCCTTTCTCCAAGTGAATTTAGGTCCATTATATCCCAAATCAAATAAACCCGCATTATGTATGTTTTCATTAAATTCAGTCATAGTAGTAATACATGAATTTCTACCTCCCTTCTTTTCAGCAAGAGATGCAATACAATTGAAGTCCCCCCACAACCCAAGCAGTGTATGTTAAGCCCTTCATAATATGGATCTCTTTCCAAAGCTCCTACCTAGCAGATTTAGAGCATCCAACATACGTAAAGGTAAAATAGCCTACCGTGCCAGCCATATTGAATGAACAGTGCATTAATTGGGAGTGGTTAAGCAGAACCACTCCCAATTAATTGAGAGTGGTTAGCACAGCCTACCTTGATAATCTGGACTAAAGAAAATCTAACAATACATGCACTTGCGTAAAATACCTAGTGTGTTGTGCTAAACCGTAGAAAAGCTCTAGTTATAAAATTTATGATATATATTTTAGAATTATATTATTTCATCCCTAAATCAATGTGTATATCAAAGGTCGGTCAAGTTTTTGGCATTGTTGCCGGGGAAGTACGATGGTTAATTTGACTTAGGAAAATTTTAATTGAACTAATTAAACTTAAATTTGGAAAATCATATTGTAGCTTCTTTGTTTAAGTTTTTTTTTATGTTAANACAGTGGGAAGCCTCGTTAGCAACCGTAGGTTACCTCCTCCGAGGGATTCCCGATCTTCCGATAGAGACGTATTAATTTAGTTGAAGTTGTATTTTTTTGTGAATTTCAATTTAAGCTAAATTTTCTTAAATTAGGATATGTTCGTCTCTTCAAGACGAACATAGAGACGTATTAATTTAGTTGAAATCAACATGAATGGAGAATTGAAAAACCCCTAACCCTAATTCATTTTTTAAAAATCATTTATGCATCAAATTAACGTGAAAAAAATTCCACATGGTTCTCCTCTGTTCACTGAGCAAGAGAGTATTTTTATTTTATTTTTGTGAATTTTCTACACAAAGATATGGATTTTTCAAGTTTAGGAGCTATTTTCTGAATTTATTAAATATCCTATTTATTTATTCAAACCGCGGGCTGACTGGATCATCGGGTATTTTTATTTTATTTTTATGAATTTTCTATGCAAAGATATGGATTTTTAAAGTTTAGGCGGTATTTTTATTTTATTTTTGTGAATTTTCTACACAAAGATATGGATTTTTGAAGTTTAGGAGTTATTTTCTGAATTTTTTAAATACCCTATTTATCTATTCAAAACGCGGGCTGACTGGATCCTCAGATTTTTCTTTTATTTTTATGAATTTTTTATGCAAAGATATGGATTTTTAAAGTTTAATAGCTATGGTATTTTTATTTTATTTCTATGAGTTTTCTACACAAAGATATGGATTTTTAAAGTTTAATAGATTTTTATTTTTATGAATTTTCTATGCAAAGATATGGATTTTTAAAGTTTAATAGCCATTTTCTCAATTTTTTAAATACCCCTATTTATTTATTCAAACGCGGGCTGACTGGATCCTCGGATCCGTCTTTTATTTTTATGAGTTTTCTATGCAAAGATATGGATTTTTAAAGTTTAATAGCTATTTTTTTAAATTAAATATCCTATTTATTTATTCAAACCGCGGGCTGACTGGATCCTCGGATCCGTCGAAAAGACACGCGGCGCGCTCCTATTAGATGCAGCCTTCTGAGTCAGCTGCAACGCGTCGCGTTGTATCGCCTCAGATGGTCATCCGTCTTGATCTCTACCGTTCATTCAATACACGCGCGGATGGACGATATCCGTTCATAGTCCCCGATAGCCTTAACCGAGAACCGTCCA
>JXCR01139846.1:63764-89292 GCA_002079205.1 Phalaenopsis hybrid cultivar | reverse complement strand
AAAAATTTACCCATGGGATAAATATCAAGCCTAACCATGGGTTGATGGCTGGCTTTAAACTCAACCCTAGAGTCTAAGGTGAGTCATGGTAAGGCTCATTTGACCATACCAAGCTCAATTGGTTTGGATTTGACCTTAAGTCCAAGAGGGTGCATATGGCCAAATCTTGTGTTTGGGATAAGTTAGACATGCCAATTAGCCCAATTAAATATATCATTTGGTGTAGGAGACCATAAGGAACAACTTTCATGAAGGGTGAAAGTCATTTTGAGGTCAAGTGGTTAATCAATTTGGTGGATTTTTGACTTTTGACCCATTTTAAGCATATTGGGCTAAGTTTGTGTCAAACTTGGGCTAGCCATGGGCTAAGCTCAAATTGATTATTGTGGTTTGTGTAAAACATCATGACGAACAATTCTCATGAAGGATGAAAGTTATTTTGAAGTTGATTTGGTGGTCAATTTGGATGAGGTTTTGATGGGTTTGGTTTTAGATCCAAATTAGGCATATGGGGCTAAACTTAGGTCAAACTTGAGCTAGCTTTGGGCTAAGCTCAAATTGATTGTTGTGTTTAGTGAAGTGGTGGTCAATTTGGATGAGTTTTAATGGATTTAAATTTAGACTTAAGTTAAGCATGTATTGGCTAAACTTAGGTCAAACTTGAGCTAGCTTTGGGCTAAGCTCAAATTAATTATTGTGTTTGGTGTGAAAAAACTTGAGTCAAACTTGAGCTAGCTTTGGGCTAAGCTCAAATTGATTGTTGTGTTTGACTAAACTTGGGTCAAACTTGAGCTAGCTTTGGGCTAAGCTCAAATTGATTGTTTTATTTGGTTTAAAACATCATGATGAACAACTTTCATGAAGGATGAAAGTTTTTTTGAAATTGATTTGATGGTTAATTTAGATGGATTTTGATGGGTTTGAGTTTAGACCTAAATTAGGCCTTTAGGGGTCAATTTTGGGTCTAACTTGAGCTAGCTTTGGGATAAGCTCAAATTGATTATTTTATTTGGTAAAAAATGACCTTATAAAGGATTTTCAACAAAAATTGGATACCAATTTGAGGTCTAAGGCATTCAATTGTTGAGATTTGAGGTGTTAGCCAATATTGGGGCTAATTTGGGGATTTTGTCAAAGATGGTCAAATTGACCAAATTGGACCATGGTGTAGTTTGACAAAATGAAATTTGGAATATTTTGGATTTATTGGGATTTATTGGGAATTTTTGGAATTTTTGGATTTTTGGGCCATGGAGGGGTATTTTGGTAATTTGGCCATTTTTGTCAATTTTGGCAAATTTGGATGTATTCAAAGTGTTTGGAATGAGTTTTGATCAATTTTGGGTATTTTGGCAAAATTTGGGGAATTTTGGCCAAATTTGGGTCCCGAGGGCAGTTAGGTAATTTGGAGATGCCTCGGGGCAAAAGGCCAAGTTGGGCATTTCAAGTAGAATTGGATAGATATCCATTCGGCTCTCATATATTGATCTTCGTTAGTGTATCGTGAAGATATGGTAAGGGTATAATATACCTTAGCTTCAAATCAATACCCAGGGTCAATACTAAAGCCAAGTAACTNTTTTTAAAAATTATTTAAGTATTAACTTTAATGATGATCTTTAAAAATCAATTAAAAATATTAAATAATCTCCAAGTGTTCAATTTAATAATGATCTTTAAAAATCAATTAAAAATATTAAATGATTTTAAAATCTTTCATTTTTATGGTGAATTCTCTGACTTACAAATCACAGTGGAGAACAAAAATCAAATGATTTTGATTTTTATGTTCTCCAAATTAAATATTTTAAATTGGGGTTTGATTAAAATAGTGATGTTTTGATTCTTAAAAATCATAAAATTATTTCTTAAGACTACTCTGGCCATAGGAAACTCATATGAATATTTGTAGAATTTTATAAGCCACATGCAATTTTCTATAATTATTTGAACAGAAAATGCCTAAAAACTTAGAAAATTAAGATATCTGTCTAGAGATCTCCTATGTCTTTGAAAAATGCTCAAATTGTGCATCTAGACAGAGGCCACAACATATAAAAATTTAGGGTCAAGGTGGTAATCCAATCTAACCCTAATTCATTTTTAAAAAATAATTTATGCATCAAATTAATGTGAAAATAATTNTCAGTCATTCGATCTGTATGCACAGAATTATATTAGATGAACAATATAAACCAATAGTTGATCCACAAATGAAATTAAACCCAATGATGAAAGAAGTAGTAAAGAAGGAAATTTTGAAATTGTTAGAGACTGGAATTATATATCCTATTTCAGATAGTGTGTGGGTAAGTCCAATTCATTGTGTTCCTAAGAAAGGAGGAGTGACTGTTGAAACAAAAGAAAATAATGAATTAATACCTATCAGACAAGTTACTGGTGGCGTATTTGCATTGATATAGAAAATTAAACACTGCCACCAGGAAAGATCACTTTTCTTTACCATTCTTAGACCAAATAGTAGATAGACTTGTTGGGCACAAATATTTTTATTTTTTAGATGGATATACTAGACCAAATAGTAGATAGACTTGCTGGGCACAAATATTTTTGCTTTTTAGATGGATATACCGGGTACCATCAAATTCCTATTGCTCATGAGGATCAAGAGAAGACAACATTTACTAATCCTTTTGGAGCTTTTGCTTTTTGAAGGATGTCTTTCAGACTATGTAATGCGCCTGCAACATTTCAAAGATGTATGATGTCTATATTTAGTAAGTTAATTGAAGATGGATTGGAAGTATTTATGGATAATTTCTCTATATTTGGAACATCATTTGACACATGCTTAAATATCTTAAAAAAGTTTTGGAGTTATGCGAAAGAACTAATTTAGTTCTAAATTGGGAGAAATGTCAATTTATGGTTGTAGGAGGAATTGTATTAGGGCCCAAAATTTTGGAAGATGGTATGGAAGCTAACCCTGCAAAAATCAATTTATGGTTGCAGGAGGAATTGTGTTAGGGCATAAAATTTTGGAAGATGGTATGGAAGCTGACCCTGCAAAAATTCAATTATATCTAAACTAACACCTCCTACTAATGTAAGAAAGGTTAGGAGTTTTCTTGGACATGTTGGATTTTACTAATTAAAAAATGGTATGGAAGTAGACCCTGCAAAAATTCAAGTTATATCTAAACTAACACCTCCTACGTAATGTAAAGAGAGGTTAGGAGTTTTCTTGGACATGTTGGATTTTATAGGCGTTTTATTAAAGATTTTTTGAAGAGTGCCAACTTTTAGAAAAGGACAAGAAATTTGAATTTACTGAAAGCTGTTTAAATGTCTTTGAGTTATTAAAAGAAAAATTAATCACAACCCCTATTATAGTTTCACTTAACTGGGGAAAAACCATTTCAACTGATGTGTGATGCTAGTGATTATGCTATTGGAGCTGTCCTTGGACAAAGGCACGAAAAGATTTTTAAGGTGATATACTACGCTAGTAAAACTCTTAATGAACAATCTGCTAACTTGTTGAAAGACAATAAAATCCACAGGAAAGATAAATTTATTAACTTTTACTAACACATCTTCTATAACTCCCTTAAGATCTGTAACTGAACAATCTGCTAACTGAAGAGTTATAAGTAGGTGAGACTTCTCCTAATCCTAGTCTTTTGAAAATTGATAGAGGCATAAGATTAATGATGACTCCCAAATCACATAAAGCTCTTCCATAAAATTTTTCACCGATAGCACAAGGTATAGTGAAACTATCTGAATCTTTTAATTTTTCCAGAAGCTTTTTCTGAATAATTGCACTACACTCTTCACTAAGTGCAACTGTTTCATTATCTGTGAACTTCCTTTTCTTATTTAGAATATCTTTCATAAATTTTACATAATTAGGCATATGCTCTAAAGCTTCTACGAAGGGAATATTTATCGTTAATTTCTTAAGAATTTCTAACAACTTGGCAAATTATTTATTTTGTTTGTGTTGCTTCAATCTTTGAGGAAACGGTGGTGGAGGTTTTTCCACAATAATTTTCATTGGTGTAAGTGGATATTCTAAATCTAGGTATTCATGATCATTTTCTATTTTTTAATCCACTTTTTCTTTTTCAGTGTCTGTTTCTTTTTGTACTCTTGGATTTTCCACTTCGTAATTGTATCACTTTAATTTGTTCTTTTCATTGATCTTTAGGATTTGGTTCCACACTACTAGGAAAAGTTCCTAATGTTTGGTTACTAAGTGTAGTAACGATATGCCCTAATTGATTTTCAATATTCTTAATAGCAGTTCCTTGATTTTGTAATTGATTTCCTTGAATTTGTAATTGATTTCCTTAATTATGCAATTGTTGACCCATGTTTAATATCATCTCTTCCATAAACAACTTCTTTTCCTTAAATTGAGTGTTATTATTAAATACTGGATGATAAGAAGGTCTATAGTTAATATTTCCTTGGTTAGATGAATTTCCTAATGGGTTCACTGGGTTGTTTGCCCATTGTTGATTTGTAGCAGAATTGTTATTCCAATTGAAATTTGGATGATTCTTCCAACCTGGGTTATAATAATTCGAATAAGGATTGTTGGGTATATTAATAGCATTTAAAGTTTCACATGAAGGTTGAATATCCACAAATTGCCCAGATGAATTTCTAAGTAGGTGTTGGAGAATAATTCATTTCATAATTATATAATTTCTTTGATAATGCAGCAATCTACGAAGCTAACATAGATATTACATCAGAATTGTGGATACTAGCTACTCTTTTAGGATTTACCCTTTCAGAGGGCCATTTAAAATTGTTGGTAGACATCTCTTCTATTAACGAGTAAGCCTCATCAAAAGGTTTTGATATTAAAGAACCACCAGCCGCAACATCTATAATCGATCTAAGTGATCCTACTAATCCATTATAAAAATTTTGAATTTTCAACAAATCTGGTAAAGAATGATGAGGGTATTTCCTAAGAAGATCTTTAAATCTCTCCCAAGCTTCATATATTGACTCTCCATCAGTCTGACAGAACGATGTTATANAAGTCCTATGGCTAGACCTAGGCTACTAAAGAAGTTTCTAGACCTCAACCAAAAGTGAGGTCAACAACTACACCCTCCAATGAGAAGGAAAAAGTTCTCTTTCAAGGAAACTGCCCCCATATAACTTCCTGGGGTTATTGAGGATGGCATACATGATGAGGATAAGAACTCCCCAGCCCCCTTTACATATATTACTCCCCCTTCTCCTCCTAAGGAAGTACTTAGAGAGGAACCCAATATCATCACTATACTTTCCCCCACAGTTGCTTCATCTGAGGAGAGGCTGCAGGATTCAGTTCAGTATCAGCAATTGCATCATGTGATTGAAGGAGATAAGGTTACTGACATGAACCATTTTATGGTGGAGGATTGGGTTATGCAGACCTCTAAGAGAAAGAAAAAACAATCCACAGAATCTCAAAGGTTACAAAGAGAGGCAGCTTCCATTAGAAATAATATGAAGGTTGGATCATCTTCTAGACTTTTTAGAGGGAGAACCAGATCCAGATCACAACCTTCACTCCATCTTCATCCTCAAAATGCTTGACTTCTCTCTGGCTTGTATTTTGACCTCTGGTCATTTTATGTCTTTCAAATGTTTTTTAATTGTTATCCTTAACTTCAGTTGTTATAAGTTGAGAAGGGGTTTCTATGGCCTTGGGGTGATGGCAGACTCTTATCAACATTTAAATACTCTATATCTAAGAAGATATGGAAGAATGTCTTTTCTTTTGTCTTTGATTCACTCCAACAAGTATTTTGGCATTTTTTTGGTGTGTTGGGATAGCAGTAACAATTTGAGAAAGGGTATAACTGGTCTTTGGAGGTTGGTAGATTTCGTTCTGCACTCTCCCATCTTTCTTAAAAGATATGGGAGTCTTTCTATTTCCTTCAGATGTATGATGTCAGCAAATTACTGGTCACTCTGCTGGATTGTTTGGATAGCAGTCCTTGGGCTTTCACTTCCTTCAAATGATTAATTTGATGTGCTGGAACATCAGTGGGATTGCTGATCAGAAATCTTTGATCAAAATTAAACAGTTGGTTAGGAAGCACAGGCTACTGTATTTTACTATTCTTGAACCTTTGGTTCAATGCCCTCCTTGCAGATTTAGAAAGAACTTCCCAAGTTTCACTTGTAAGTACAATATTAATAACAAAATTTGGTTTTTTTATACAATTAACCTGGATGTTTAGATCTTGGAAGACTAGCCTCAATTGCTTCATATCCAGCTTATATGAGATTTTCTACATATTCAGACTGCCTTCATTTATGCTGAGAGTTCTGCAAATGATAAAGCTCAATTATGGCAACAAATCCAACATCTCAACTCCTACATTCATGAACCTTGGATCATGGGTGGAGACTTTAATAGTATAGTTAGATTAAATAGAAAATGGGGAGGAAAACCTGTGGACACTACACATATGTTACTATTTAATCAGAATATCAAGAGCAATGCCCTTGCTGAACTTCCTCATCAGGGACCTCTTGACACTTGGAGAAGGGGAAAACTTTTTGAAAGAATTGATAGATTCCTGGTCAATCAAGCGTGGTTGGATACCAACTTTATGACTACAATTTCCCATCTTCCTTACACATGCTCAGATCATAGGCCTTTACTAACCTCTATGTCCCCTAATACTGTTGCTCCATTACCAAGATTCAGATTCCTTAATGTTTGGGTGGAACATTATGAATTCCTCTCCTTTATTAAGTCTGTTTGGGTACCTGTTTCATCCTTCAATCCTTGGATTAAACTATGGCGAACTCAAAGAAAAGTGGCTACTTTGCTGAAAGCCTAGAATTGGAACTGCTTTGGCAACCTTACAACAAAAGTTGCAGAGGTTGAAGCTGCAGTGAAACAAGCTGAATTAAACATTCAGATGGGGATATCTGATGAACAGAACCTGATAGTAGCAAATGCAAATCTACTTCAAGCAATTCATTGGGAGGAAGAGTTCTATAAACAGAAGGCTGCCATCAAAAAATATGTTGATGGGGATAGGAATACTAAGATTTACCATGCTTGTATAAAGCAAAGAAGACATTCCAACACCATCTTTAAGATTAAAATTCATAATGGCATTTGGGTCCAGGGAACTGATCTAATTCACAGAGATGCTATTGATCACTTCCAAAGCGTTTTATCTGAACCCCATGAGGCTAATCTCCTGAACTTTGACTCTAGCTTACTTAATGATAAATTTTTTGATATCCAGAACCTGGATTGAACATTTATTCCTACTGAGGAAGAAATTTGGAAAGCTCTATGTTCTATTGATAAGGACAAGGTGGCTGGTGCAGATGGTTTTACTTCTACTTTCTACATAAAATCTTGGGAGGTGATTAAATTTGAGGTTGTGGCAGCTGTCCAGGCCTTCTTCAGAGGAGAGGATATGCCACATTATTTTGCTAAATCCACCATTATTCTTATCCCAAACGGAGATCAAAAATCTAATTGGGATCATTTTAGACCCATATCTGTCACCACTGTGCTATCTAAACTTATTAGCAAGCTTTTGGTTTTTAGATTAAAACCACATTTATCTTGGATGGTCTCTCCTAATCAGTCAGCTTTTGTTACAGGTAGACATATTACTGATAATGTGTTACTTACACAGGAACTCCTGTTGGATATTGACAAGCCTTGCAGAGGGGGTAATCTTATATATAAGTTGGATATCTTTAGAGCTTATGACACTATTAATTGGAATTTTGTCTTGAAGGTTCTTAAAGCTAGGGGATTTCAAAATGCCTTCTGCCAAATCATCCATAGATGGCTTAACAATAGTTATTATACCATTCTTATTAATGATAATTCTCAAGGGCAGTTCCAAGCTACTAGGGGAATTAAACAAGGGGACCCCCGTTCTCCTTACATCTTCATTTTAGCTATGGATTACTTATCTAGGCTTCTTAACCACCATTCTTTTGAAAGGGAACATCTCAGATTTGCTAATAAAGCAAATTTTTCCATAAGTCATCTATGTTATGCTGATGAGTTCATATTGTTTTCTAAAGCCTCAAAACCAGCAGTAAAGAAGGTGGTAAATCTGCTGAACTTGTTCCAACAGATCTCTAGTCTCTCTCTGAATTCAAAGAAATACCAATTGATTTTTAGCAATAAGCTACATCCTGTTAATAAAAATTGCATTAAAGACTTCACTGGCTTTAAATCTACTACTAACCCTTTGGTTTACTTGGGGTGCACTTAATTAAAGGAAGGAAGAAGGAGACTCAATTTGATTAGGTGGTTTCTAAAATCTCCAAGCAAATCTCTTGTTGGACTAATTCATTTTTGTCTCAGGGAGGAAGATTAACCTTAATTAAAAGTATCCTAGCATCTTTCCCAATGTATATTTTGCAAATGCTTAAAATGAAAAGAGGTACGTAGAGAACTTTAGAGGTGATGTTGAATAAATTCTTATGGGAAGGCAATCACAAACATGCACACCGGTTTAGTTGGGAGAAGCTGTGTCTACCTCTAGCTGTAGGGGGACTTGGCATGAAGTCCTTCCAACAGCTTCATAAAATCTTCTATTGTAAACTTTGGATTAAATTTAGAGAACAGAAATCTTTGTGGGCTAACTATATGAAGTTCAAGTACTGTAAACACTCCCACCCATCTATTACTTGCAGAAATCCTTAGGATTCTGGAATCTTGTCTAAGCTCTTGCATGTTAGGTGTGAGGCTGAAGAGCTATTTATTTGGGATGTGGGAAAAGGAAAAGTTCATTTTTGGTTCGATAATTGGCTTCTTGAAGGTAAATTTGAACCATAAACCTCTCTGGACTCAGCTATCAACACACCTATCCATCTTTGCTGGAATAATCATCTCTGGAATAGAGACATGTTGGCTACTATGGTGAATCCTGAACAAATGTTTCAAATTCTTAAAGTCCTAATTACTCCAATGAAACCAGATAGAATTGTGACTAAAAATCCTTCCCATACTTCTTTTACCAAATTTTCATACTCCCAATTAAACAATTGGCACCATAAGGATTGGGGTAATGCCATGTGGGTGAAATACCTCAGCCCCTCTATGTCCTTCTTCACCTAGAGATGTTTTCATAATATTATTCCCACTGATGATATACTCAAACTCAAGGGTCTAATAGGACCTTCAAGATGTACTTTCTGTTGCAAACAAGAGGAATCTTTAAATCATGTGTTTTTTTCTTGTCCTACTGCTCAAGGGGTTTGGACACAGGTTGCTACTAAGCTTAATTTCCCTTCCCAATTACTGAAGTTTGGTAACTTCCTTGACTGCTGGAAAGTTTGGAAAGGGAATCATGCCGAATTGATCCCCTTTATTTCTACATAGTTCATTTGGATGGCAAGAAATAGCAGTAAATATGAGGGGATAACTCAAAGTGCTACACAAATTGCTACCAACTGCTTGGCATATACTCTGCAGATAATCAACATCGTGGGGTATAAGGTTAAAATTCCTGGATGTTCTCAATTCCTCAATACCCAAGTTTCTGCTATTAGACAATGAGTTCAACTGTTCCATTGGAGGAAACCTTCTTATCCTTGGATCAAAATGAACACTGATGGGAGTTATAGAAGTCATGCTGCTGGAATTGGAGGGATCTTCCTAGATAGGGCTGGGGGTTGCCTGCTGTGTTTCCTAGATAGGGCTGGGGGTTGCCCACTATTGCTATTAATGCTTTGCAGGCTGAAGCCTTTGCTGTGGTTGGGGCCCTTCAAACAGCTGTTGTTATGGTATGGAATCTAATAATTGTGGAAATGGACTCGTTATGGCTATTCCAACTTTTAAAAGATAACATCTCCTCACCTTGGTTTCTACTACATGCTGTTAAGCAAATCACTCACATGAAGTTGAATAATAACCTTCAAATTATCTGGAAACATATTTTCAGGGAAGGTAACAGATGTGCTAATTTTCTTGCACATCTAGGAGCATTGTATTTGTTGCCAAAAGTTTATACTACCCCTCATGTGGAGTTGGCTTGGTTGATTAGGGAAGATCTCTCTGACCTGCCATATTTTAGAAGGGCGATGTCCACAAATGTTGATTCTAACCACCCTATATAGAGAGGATTCTTGTTTTTCTATGACCTACTATTTTGTTATGTTTCACTCCATTCTCCTTTTCAGCCCTATTGTACGGGGATAAGTTTTCTTGATAGGTTATATTGCATTTTGTTTTCTCTTGGAAGGCCTTGCCTCGCCTTTTTTTTGCTTATCCTTGGTTTTGTCTATGAACCAAGCCAAATATTGCTTTGTAACCTTATTTCATCTTAACATGTAGGGAGTCTCTATCACTCTTTTTCCTTTATATATATATATATATATATTGGGAAAGTAGCATTTGTAGGCTCCCTAAATGTATAATAAAACATGAGAATACAAATCAAGGAGATAATCCAGGTTCCTCCAAAAAGAAAAATTAAAAAGCTAAGACGAAGGAGCAACCTATTGAGGAACCCTCTCCAACAAAGCAAAATCTAAGTATACCAAAATTACATCTATAAGGTATTTGAAGCTAACTAACAGAGATTGAAAATGAGGAGCACAACAACTATAGATGACCAGCAAAAACCCAACGAACTTCTAATTTGGAACCCATCATTCAGTTCTGCAATCTAAGATAAGGTATTTGAAGTTTGTCCCCCTTAAGTAACAGATGGAAAGAGAGGGAAGGGGAGGTGGAGACCTCAGCATAATTTGAGTTAGAACCCTCAAAAGCCAGAAAATTAGCAGGCCTATTAGCTTCCCTATAAATAAAGGAGAATTGAATCTTAATCTCAAGACTGAGGTTGTTTATCTTGTGAATCCACTGGTTTATGTACCAAGAGGATGAAGAGTTTTTAGTCAACAGCTCCACCAGGAGGGAAGAGTCCACTTTAGCTATAATCCACTTCCACTTGTTTCCCCTTGCAAATTTTAGAGCCTAGTAAAGTGCAGCAGCTTCAGTTTCCATTGCATCTTTTGCAATATAAGGGGCCTTGAAATAAAGCAAAGTATGTCATGTGTGGTCTCCAAAGATCCCCCTAATTCCAACTTTCTTGTTGGTGAAGCTTCTAACAGTGTTTATTTTAATGTAAGGGTGAGGAGGCTTCTCCCATCTTACCTTGATGACCTTCATCTATTGCAAATCAATATTAGGCAGGACCTTCAAGATCTTAGGGAATTTCTTTCAACATATCAGCTTGTTTAAATATGTCAGACAATTAGACACCACAGAAGGAGTATTTGTCCCACTGTCCTCATGCTTCACCTTGCTTCTCACATTCCAAAAGAACCAGACAACAATGAAGGAAAAAGGCATAATGTTTATCTCCTGCAAGTTCTTTAGACAGTCTTTTATGTTACCCCATCCAGTATTGATCACCTTAAGATTCATGTTAGAGGTCAAACTGTTCCAAACCTCCCTAGCAAATCTGCACCTAAAAAATAGTTGGTCACTGGATTCCTGGTCAAGTTTCCAGAGTTGACATCTTGACAGGCCTTTCAAGCCTTTCATTTTCAGAATATCATATGTTGGAAATTAAGTCATTTATAAATCTCCATGAAAAGAACAGCATAGATGGAGTTAAGTATTTCTGGCAAGAGAAAATATTCCACTAGCATTGGTCCCATCTGAATAAATTGATTTGAATATCCTTTGAAAGGCTTGACCTGGTCCTGTTAATGAGATGAAGTTGATCTTTCTTATTCTTGTCAAATTGGATTGTTGAAATGATTCTAGCAGATGGTTCCTTCATAAAGTTTTTCAAAGTGTCCTCAAACCAAACATTGTCATTCCAACAGTCTTTAACCTGTAAATCCTCCTCCTTTCCTTCCTGTAGAGGCTCCAAATGTTCAATAGGGCACCATTTATCCTTCTAAATGTTGATTTCTCCATGGCCCAGCTCCCAAATGAAAAATTTTTCAATGTCTTCCCTAACCTTAAGCATCTAGATCCATGTCCTGGAGTCCCCCGGTTTCTTAGTTACTTCCCGAGGATGATCAAATTTGTAGTATTATGCCTACATGAACTTAGCCCATAAGCTTTCATTTTGTATGAAATTAATCCAAAGTTTACACATGCTAATTTATTGCATATGGTGTAATCCTTTAAATCCTAAACCACCAACTTCATATGGTTTAGCCACTCTTTTCCAACTTGCCCAGGCCATTTGTTTTCATGTTCCCAGCCCAAAGGAACCCGTTGAAGGTTCTTTCCAGCATCAAGGTGGTGCTTTTTTTCATTGTTTACACTTGAAGAACATAAAGAAGGATAGAGGTTAGAATGCTCTTAAGTAGGGTGATCCTTTCACCATTTGAGAGGTAAGAGTTGGACCACCCCTGGAGAGTGGAATTAATCTTATCAATAACCTCATCAAATTGAGTTTGTTTGGTTCTTCCTCTAACCAGTTGAGTGCTTAGATATTTGAAGGGATTGCTCATGATTGAGAACCTAGTGAAATATAACATCCACTGCCTGAGTGGTAATAGGACTCTCTTGCTAACCAGGATCTTACATTTGTCCTTATTGACTTTTAGCCCTGTCACCTATTGGAATTTTTGCAAGCAATCATAAACGGTACTTTGTAGCTGACTTAGTGGCCCTAGTAAAAAAAAGAATATCATTAGCATAGATAAGATGACTAATGTCCATCTTAGCTCTATTGTGATAAGCATTGAAGCTTTTTCTCTTTTACTGGCAATTAATGAGTCTGGATAAATAATCCAAAACCAGTATGAAAATAGTAGAGGAAAGAGGGTCCCCTTGTTTAAGCCCTCTATTAGCTTTAAGGAAACCAAAAGCTTTCCCATTGATGAATACAAAATTAGCATTAGCCTCCAGCCATCTTTGAATGATCAAACAGAATTCCCTGGAAAAACCCCTAGCCGCCAAGCATTCCATAATGTAATCCTAGTTCACCATATCATAAGCCTTCTTCAAGTCTAGCATGTAAATTGCATTACCCCCTCTGCAAGGTTTCTCCAAATTCTGTAAAAGTTCCTGTGCCAGAAGTATGTTGTCCCCTATGTTTCTTCCTTTCACAAATGCTGCTTGGTTTGTGCTAATTAACTGAGGTAGGGCTGGCTGAAGTCTGTTCAGCTGAATTTTGCTTACAATTTTACTTATTACATTAGTAAGGCTCAGAGTTCTGTAATGGCTCCACTTGTCTTTGATAAAATTTTTAGGGATAAATAGAATGGAGGAAGCACTGAAATAATTTTGTAGAGAATGTCCTTTAAGGAAGTGTTGGATAGCTATAATTACCTCCACATTGATGACACCCCAGGCTTTTTTATAGAAATTTGCAGTAAACCCATCTAGGCCTGTAGATTTAGAGCTATTAAAGCTCTTTGAATCTCTTCCTCCTCGGGTATGCAAGTCAAGTTCATTCTAGCAGTGCACTGATTGCTTTGTGTAAACAAATTGCTGTCTATATGATCTCTGTCAAAGTTTTTTCCATTCATGAGGTTCTGGCAGTAAAATACAACACTTTCAGCAATCTCCTCCTCCTTTCTGAGCCAAGTTCCATTCTGATCCTTGATGCAATGGATAGTGTTGCACTTTCTCTAGTATTTAATGCATGCATGATAGAATTTAGTATTTCTATGCTCTTCAGTAAATTTAGTTTTAGTAGCCTTTTGTTTAAGGAATTGTTCTTACCAGTTCACTGTAGTTAAAAGTCTCTCGTTAGCCTCTAAAAGAGTAGCTTCATCAGTCTTCCCTTTGTTGTGCCCCTCCTCCAAATCAAGCAGCTTCTTTTCAGCCTTTTTCACAACCTTCAGTAGATCCCGAAAAGTATGCCAACTCCACTGTTTGAGAGTTTGCCCACCTTCTATTGCTTTTGCCACAAATTGATGAAGGAGTCAGGGTGAGTATCATTCTTCCAATTGTCGTTGACAATCTGCAAGAAGTTCTTATGTTGAGACCATACATTCAAGTACCTAAAAGCACCCTTCTGACAAGTACTTTTTGGGCTAATAGTGATAAAAAAAGTCCTATGGTCTGATCCCGCTAGGCCAAGATGTGTGATAGGAGTCTGCTAGAAATTTTGAATCCAGTTGTCATTACCAAATACTTTATCCAGCCGTTCCCACATATCCTTCCTCCTCCAAGTGAAATCAGGACCACTAAAACCAAGATCAAATAATCCAGTTTTTTGAATATTATCATTGAATGTGGATATAGTTGCAGGATTAGGAGTTCTACCCTCCTTCCTTTCAACAAGAGAGGAAATGCAATTGAAATCTCCTCCCACAATCCATGCTTTATCAACAGAACCTTGGATGTTTTGAAGGGTCTCCCACAGTTCAGTTCTTACAATGTTGGAGCTTCCTACCTAAACAAAGGAAGAAAATCCCTCTATGTCATCAGTGCTAATGTTCATATGCAAGACTTGAGTGTGGTTCTGCGAAATGGAACACTTCATTTCTTTCCTGCAGAAAACCCAGATTTTGTTGTTGATCTTAGTAAACAAATTGAAGCCAGGGAAAACTTTGGAAATTTTCATAGTGTTTAGGTGAACCATAGGTTCCAAACTGGCTATGCACCAAAATTTATGTTTTTTATTTAGGTATTTAAGTCTTTTTAAGGATAAGAGGTGAGCAATCCCCCTTATGTTCCAACACAACAAATTAATCATGGGGAGGGGGGATGGATGTAGGCTTGGGATCTGGATCTAGTCCTCCCCCTTGGTTTGTTAAAAGCTCCTTTTCTTTGGTTGCTTGAATCTTCAATAATTTGTAACTCCTTTCCTTCTTCTGTTTCAGTTCTTCTAGTTTGGAATTTCTTTTCTTTCAAGTATTTTGAAACTGCCAATATGATTCAAATTCTTTCTTCATTTCTTCAACCAAAGCTTTAGTAGGTGAAGCCACATCTGATCTATCCATAGGATTCCTTTTGTTCCTATGTAACTAAATTAATTCCTCCAAGGGGACTTGAAAAGGGAGATGGCCACTTCCAATTTTACCTGCCTCCATATCCTCACTAATTGTTACCCTCTCTTCAGCTGAAGGGGTCACAAAAGGCTTTTCCTTCACAGTATTCTGAATAACTATTGAACTAATTGTCTCTTCTGTCTCTGCCACAGTGGAAATCTCCTGGTGGACTTCTTTATTGCTATCACTCTGGAGATTGTTATTTGCATCATTCAACTCCTGCTGAGGATTATTTATGAGACTTCTATTAGGAGGATTAAGCCTGTAGCGTTTCTCCCTAGTGTGACCAAACATTTTGTAATCTTGGCAATAACAGGGTCTTTGCTCCATGACTACTTCCTTCCAAAAACCCTTCATTGTGTCTCCTATCCATTTTCTCTTTACTTCAGGTAGGGTGACATACATCTCCACCAGAATCCTTGCATTGGCTGGCCTAGCTTTATTATAAGTGGCAGCATCCACCTTCAAATGTGTGCCCAAGGTACATCCAATATTAAATAATGCATTAAGTTTAAATAGATGCAATGGCAATTTTGGTATCTTAAACCAAATTGGCATAGTGGGGGGTTCCTGTGAGGGGTCATACTCAGGAGTCCATTTTAAAATCTTCATTTCTGTACGTGCAATAATGATGGATTATTTAACAAAGAGTTTTGCATAGTCCTCTTCCTTTATCAATTGGATAAGGAGATGCCTGCCATCCAACAGGCCTAGCTTCCAATCATAGATTTTCAAAGAATCAAAATATTTCCTCACAAGTTCCATCTTTGGGTGCCCCAGATTAAATTTTCCAATTAGTGTGAACTGAACATCCAAGTTCAGTTCAGCAAGGTCCTGATCAGAGAAAAAGCAGCTAGTTTTCCATCTTTAGATCCCACAGGATGAATGCATGAGGCAGAACCCCTACCTGCAGCAGTGTTATGAAATTCCTGAGGAAACACCAGAAGATCAGGATCCACCAAGGGGGAAGATAGATTTCCTACAACCCCAGCATAAGTGGCTTTTGTCCATTGTAAATTTGTCTCCAAATCAATAGGGGTGGTCATATTTAACCACCAAAATCACCCCCAAGGGTGCAAAATAGAGAACCAATTCAACAAATGAAACCCAGAGAAGCAGCTCGCTCCAAAGAACCAACAACAAAACCCCAAGAATCAAGAAAAGAAAGAAACATAAAAATCAGCAAACAGATGAAACAGACAAAGCCAGGCCAAGTCAAAACCCCAAGATGATGAAGCAAGAAAACAACTAGCTACTTCAGCAAGGCAATAAAACAGTAACAAACTCCAAGCTGATGAAGCAGAGAACAGCAAGCTCCTTCAGCAAAGCAATAGAACAGTAACAAAGGTTCAAAATAAGTCTGTCCGAGCAAAACCCAAACAAACTCTACAACCCATAGAGACCNTTAGCAAACAGATGAAACAGATAAAGCCAGGCCAGAGTTAAAACCCCAAGGTGATGAAGCAAGAAAACAGCTAGCTACTTCAGCAAGACAATAGATAAGTAACAAACTCCAAGCTGATGAAGCAGAGAACAACTAGCTCCTTCAGAAAAGAAATAGAACAGTAACAAAGGCTCAAAAAAGTTTGTCTAGGAAAAACCCAANTTAGCAAACAGATGAAACAGATAAAGCCAGGCCAGAGTTAAAACCCCAAGGTGATGAAGCAAGAAAACAGCTCGCTACTTCAGCAAGGCAATAGATGAGTAACGAACTCGAAGCTGATGAAGCAGAGAACAATAAGCTCCTTCAGAAAAGAAATAGAACAGTAACAAAGGTTCAAAAAAGTTTGTCTAGGAAAAACCCATATTAACTCCACAAGCCACAGAGACTCCTTGAAGGGAAATCTAGCACCTTCACCCAGCTCCACAGCACCTCCAAGCAGATCCATCACAGCCGGAACCCTAGCAGAGCACAGCGAGGTCCAACCACCACCCTCCTTTATATATTTATATATATATATCTCATGCGTGAGATAATATGTGGAGGAGAGAGGATGAATAAGTTGGCTAATGCAAGCGTGAATTTAGATAGGATATAGTAAGATTTTTTTTTATTCCTTTTTTTATTAATATAGCAATAGTAATAAGAATATTATTAATAATATCATTATCATTCCCCACATCTCTACTCAAATTTATCCTCGTNATATTTATATATATATATCTCATGCGTGAGATAATATGTGGAGGAGAGAGGATGAATAAGTTGGCTAATGCATGCGTGAATTTAGATAGGATATAGTAAGATTTTTTTTATTCTTTTTTTTATTAATATAGCAATAGTAATAAGAATATTATTAATAATATCATTATCATTCCCCGCATCTCTACTCAAATTTATCGTCGCTGTGAAATGAATCTCCCTCATAAATAAAATTGACGTTCAGGATGCGATCGTGCAGTCCGTTTTGTCATCCGAGGATGTTCAGACCATTTTTTTAGCAATCATGCTGATAAATGTGAAGTCATGCATTTTTAGCCAGCTCGCAAATTTGCGATGAAATAAACATCCTCACTAAGTGAAATCGATGTTGTGGATGCACTCGTGTGATCTATTTCATCGTCTGGGGTCGTTCAGACCACTTCTTCGGCGATCAAGCAAAAAATGCGTCAAATTTAATTTGAGTTAAATTTTTTGTTCACGATCGATCTTTTAGAAATTGATCATGAGTCAATTAAATGGCTTTGGATTCATTTGAAATTGGATCTAGATATGTTGAATTTGATGTGAATTTGAAACTTAGGTAATTGATTAGTCATGAATCTCAATTTGGGGATTTTGGTCAAAGTGAGTGAATTTGGTCAAATTGGGCTCAATGGATGGTCAAGAATTGGTTTTAAGGTGTTTGAAATGATTTTGGAGGATTTGAGAATTTTTGGGCCATGAGTGGCATTTTGGTAATTTTGGCCAATTTTGGTCAAAGCAGTCAAAAGATTGATTTATGGGCTCGAGGTGGTTCAACAAGAAATTTGGAGTCAAATGATAAGGTATGGGGTCATTTTTGATCAATGTGAAAGGTTTTATGATCCTCAAAAAATTTCTTAAGTATTTGTTATTTTGGTGTCGAGGTGCCAAAAAGTTGTCCAAAAGTATGCGAATATTACAGTAAAAATTCTCAGAAAGACATTAATAATGGTTTGGTGTGATTTTTAGGACTTGTCGATGACTCTGAGAGATTTTGGAAAATTTGAAATTTTGGGGGTCCAAGGGTATTTTGATAATTTTTGGGAAATTGGGGTTTTTTTGCAAATTTCCAGTTTCAAATGGTCTAAATGATAATACCAAATGGTTTGAAGTGTGTTGTGTGATTCAATGGCAATTTCGGGGAATTTTAAAAAATTAGAATTTTTATGTGGGGTATTTTACCGGAAATTGGGTTCAAATAATTTTGGTCAGCCTCATTGGTATAATGATTGCAACATTTTGATACGAAAATACAATGTTTATGATGATCATGGTGATTATGAAGGATGATGCAATGTATTGAACTCCAAAAAGGTGTAAAGCAGTGCCAGGCTTCCCTATGGTCTATAGGTTCTGTAGGAATTCTCTTCAGGGTTCCCTTATGTAATCTCCTATCTTTGTATTAAAGATTATTGATCACATATAGAACCAACATAGAGAACAGAGATTTGGTTGAAATGTCTAAGGAGAAGGTGGGTACTATTTCTAAGATTCTAAGATAGTCATTAGGAAAGTCCTAGGGCTAGATCCTAGTTACTAAAGGAAAGACCCAAAACCCTCTCCCAAAAGTGAGGTCAACAACAGGTGCGGGGTATCAAGTGTGAATGTGGAAGACTGACCAAGACCACACCACTCAGTGCTAAACCTAAGGCCAAACAGTCCTATTACGGACTCTTATTGAACTCCTTAATATTAGCTCTATGTTAAGTGTTAGAGGTTAGAACAAACATATGGAGCTTCAAGATGAGGAAAGAAGAGTTTTAGAATTTCTAATGGTGAGGGTTCATTTACTAGTCTTCTAGGAATAGTCAACACAAAAGTCCTACGATTAAAGAAGAAACTAGACCTCAACCAAAAGTGAGGTCAACAGTGCTTTCTTTACTAATGTGACACCCACTTTGTGGTCAGACTAAGACCTCGTAAAATGGAGTATGGCTTTTTATTCTCATTACGGGGCGAGTACCTAAATTATAATTTTTATCCTTGAATCAGTACCTAAATTCTTATTTCCATCACTACATCTTGGGTTGTCTGTGAGTTATTTAGATTTCATCCATAATGTAGCTCGTCACATTTTAGGTTAACTACAAGTCCCTGCGATTTCTTTCCTAATGTAACACCCTCTTTAAGATCAGTGTGTGGAGTAAGGCTTCTGATTCTAATTCCATGTATGGTAACTAAATTCTAACACTCATTTTGGGGTCGGTACACAAATTTTGATTCCCTTCAATACTTCTTGGGTTGGATCTGAGTCTCTGAGCATTCCTCCCCAATGTAGCTCATCACCTCTAGGTTAGGTGTGAGTCTTTGCACCCTCCTTCGTAATGTGACACCCTCTTTGATAATTGTGTGAGACCCCTTAAATGAAGTAAGGCTTACAATTCTCATTCAGTGACTCGCACCTAACTCTAATTCCCATATTGGGGTTAGTACCTAAATTATGATTCCCTTATACTAACACTTGAGTTGATGTGAGTCCACGAGCTTTTCTCCCCAATGTAGCTCGTCACCTCTTATGTTGGATGTGAGTTCCTGTGCTTTCCCTCCTAAGGTGACACCCTCTTTGAGATCGGTGCCTTAAATGGATTCAGTCTTCTGATTATCATTCTAAGGCAGGTACCTATATTCTAGTTCCCATCGTGGGGTCAGCACCTAAATTCTGATTCTCTCTGCTACCTCTTGGGTTTAATGTGAGTCTCTGAGCTTTCCTTCCTAATGTAGCTCCTCAACTCTTAAGTTGGATGAGTCTTTGTGCTTCCTGATTCACCTAAAAACAGCCTACTTTTGGTGCATATTATATAAGCCAATCTGTATATTCTTAATGATATTATACTTTAAAGGAATGTATTTTACATGTTTTTGGTTTCAAGAACAATGAATGAACATTTAGAGAAAATGGGGTATTAAAGGAGCAAAAATAAAGATTTTTGTGTGGCATTTTAGAAACACTTCTTGGTGTCAAAGCACCAGAATCAAGCGATAAGGTTGTTATAGTGCCGCAGACTGGCACTATGCCCTGGTAAATATTTTTCTAGAAGATACATCAAATTTAGCTGAATTTTAGAGAGGTGTTTGAATCAAACCTTGGTTATTTTATATTTTTTATTTAATGAGAACGTTTTGACTAAATTTAGAGACCTTTTGGAGCCTCAAAACTTCAATTAAGTGGTAATAGTATGTTAGCTTTTTCATATTGTGTGTTCTAGGATGAGTTTGAGTGTGTTTTAATGTTAAGAAATCCGAAAATTGCTTAAAGGAAATTCCAATAGTTTACTTAGGGAGAAATAATAATTTACTTTCTATTTATGTGTTAGTTTTTGTTGTAAGACCTGGATTTTAAGGCAAATGTTTTTTTTTTTGTTTTTTTTCCGTGAATTCTGAGTAGTTTCCTTTCTTTCTTCTTGCATATTGGACTTACTCTTAAGGGATGAGAATGATTTAATAGTTTCTTTTTATTATTAAAAATTGTGATGGTATTTTCACCAAATTTTTATTTACTTTGCACATTGTCCACTTATGGGGTTAAAATACATTAATAAACATGATGACCTAGGAAGACAATGATTTCACCCAACTTCATTCTAGGTAGAGCTATTGCTATCACTTAAAGGGGAGTGCAAATATATAGAGACAAAAAGTTTTTATGAATGTAGAATTGGTTATATCTAGAGTTACAGGCTAGATTCTTATCAGTTTGGCTTAAGGTTTAGTACCCTGATGCAGGGATTTGGTCATTATGGTGTTTTAGGCTAGGGGCATCTAGAGGTGAGAGGTCAGATAACGTTAATGTGGTGTTGAGAAGTTAAGGAATTTTGCTTAAGTTAGCTAATGTTCTTTGCAAGCATCGGGAGGTGCTAAAGAATAAAGTACGCTTCTATTTTTCACAATACCTCAATATATTCTTAAATCATGTGAATCCTACATATATTAAAATTTCTTTGCAAGCGGAATGGTTTTCCATAATATCAAAACTAGTTGTTATATTTAGTTAAGATTTTACATTTAGTTGTTACTTTCTTTTTAGCTCTTTTCGTAGTAATTTTTAGTCATCATATCATTTTAAAACATCTATTCTTTCAATTTGCAATTTAAATAGAATTTTTGTAAGTTGATTTTAAGAATTACTGCATTCCTCGTGGGATCGATACTGGGTTTTTAAAGAAAATCCAATATTACTTGAAACGATACGTATACTTGTCTAGTACACTTAGTTTAAAAATCTATTATAAATTATTACATTTTTCACACTAGCCACTTCAAATAATTTGTAACAAAATTTAATGATTTATAATATATTTTCACACTAGGAGTACTACGCAAGTATACGTATCCTTTCAAGTAATATAGGATTTTCTTTAAAAACTCTAGTATCAATCTCACGAGGAAAGCGGTAAATCTTAAAATCAACTTACAAAAATTGTTATTAAATTGTAAATTAAAGGATAAGACATTTTAAAATGATATGCTTACTAAAAAATACTACTAAAAGAGCTAAAAATAAAGTAAGAACTAAATTTGAAAACATAACAAAATTTAACAAGTTTGGATATTATGGAAAACCTTTCCCCTTGGCAAATAGATTTTCATCTATGTAGGATTCAATTGATTTAAGACAAAATTTAGGTAGTGTGACAAATACAAACATACCTTATTCCTTACCTCAGCCCGGTGCTTGTAAGGAATATTANTATATATATATATATATATATTTCTATTTTTGAAAACTTTTAACACAAAAAAAAACTTAAAAAAAGAAGCTACAATATGATTTCCCAAATCTAAATTTAATTAGTTCAATTAAAATTTTCCTAAATCGAATTAACCATCGTACTTCCCAGGCAACAACACCAAAAACTTGACCGACCTTCGATATACCCATTGATTTAGGGATGAAATATTACACTTCTAAAATATACATAATAAATTTATACCTAGAGTTTTTCTATGGTTTAGCACTACACCCTAGGTATTTTACACAAGTGCACGTATTCTCAGAATTTCTTTAGTCCATATTATTGATCCAACTGAGAAGGCTGTTACATTTTAAAGACTTCAAAAAAGTTCTAATTGAATAAAAAGAGTCTTAGCTTGGAAATAAGTTTGATTTAGGTTGTGCTAGTGAATTCTGCTAAATTACCATGAATTATATAAATTTACTATTAAGCTAATTTTACTGAAGTTAAATAAATAAAGAGAATTCAAGCTATGAAAAAATATCCTCCCCTTGCAATTAAATTAGTAATTTTTGTAGGAATGGAACACATAGAAGTTATATTATAATTTGTGATAAATAGGAGAATTCACTTTCCTCACCCTTTTCTAAGTGCATAAGGAAATTAGGTTTAACTAGTTAAGTGTTTCTACTTGTCCATCTAGAAACCTCCAAGTTACCCCCATTAAATTTATATCCCTATTTATTTGCACTAATCTATGGATTAATTTTATTTCACTCTATAGATCAATGAGGTTTTACTAGTTGTTAGCACCACAACCCTCCGAGATCTTAATGGAATCACAATAGATTTTAAAACACCAAATGACCATAATGATATGTAAATGAAGCGTGCAGTAAAAAGCCATCACAATCATGAATAAAAATTCACTCTAAATGTAACCACATACCTACAAAAATTACTATTTCATCACAAGAGGAAGGAGTAAAGGAACCACTCACTAAGCATGAAGGAACCACAATAATTCACCATCTCATAATAATGCAATGTCAAACAAGATTCGTTTACACTAATACAAGACAATATGGAATAAAAGACTTATCTTTCTCCCTTAAAACATAAGATAAAACTCCTCCCCAGGTGATCTCCAAGTCCTCGAACTACTAACAACAATCCCTTACAATTTCATATTTATATCTTAAAGGAAATGCAAAAAAATGGAGAACCTAATCTATCCTCCCATTTACTGTACTCCTTTAGTTCGTCTTAACTTCTCCAAAATTGTTGTTCTCCTACTTCTAAAATATTTCCCATAGAATTGATCCCCATTCTCGTGCATGACTGCTACAAAAATTATATAAGACAATTCTGATGCCTAGGCACCACCTCCTCGGGAATACATGGGAAATCACTGGCGCCTAGGACCCACCTTCTCCATTTTTCAGGAAAGGGTTTGACATCTAAGCACTAGTATGTTGTGCCATGCAAAACTCCCTTACATCATTGAAATTATTCCTGATAGTAAAAAATGCTCCCAATGATACATATCTTACTTCGTTAATAACATCTTGTGGTTTTCCAAAAAATACTATGATCTAAGGGAGTTTTGCTTACATAATAGTGATCTAGCACATGACTATTAAAAAAGGTTATCTCGCAAAGGGATTGATACATTGAAAATATATGCATTTTAGACCCATATTTTATACTTGTTTTTGGTTATATTGCACTTTAATGGAAGGTATTTTGATATTTTCTTGCAGGTTTTTGATTTTTAGGACTTAAAGCAAAAAGGAAGCAAAAATGATAGAATTTGGAGTCAAAATGATGTTTTTTGAAGAAATACTCAGCGCCGATCGTGCAGAACAACAGAATAGACTGAGAATTTTTTTCAGTGTCGACAACGTTAGAAGAACGCCGATGGCGTCTTTAAATGGAGAGAAGTGAATTAAATTGCGGGACACTAGCGCCGACAGTGCCAGAATGGCATCGACGGTGCCAATGTTGGTTCAACCTCTGTTTCTAGAAAATTTAACATATTTGGACAATTTTTAATGATATTTTGGAGGCACCTCTTGGAGAACCGACCCTAGGCTCTATTTGGGGCCAAAATTTATCAGAAAATAGACTCCTTCACTCCTTCACATTATTTTTTTGCCAATCTTCATAATCCATTTTCATTCCACCACTACATTGGAGTCAATTATTGAGTATGAGCCATTAAATGTGAGCCTATAACATGCTAAGTGAAATGATTTTAATCCCTTGGATGCTTAGCACAATCATAATCATGTCAATCCTAATGACTTAACTTGTATTGCTCATTGGGATCAACCTAGAAAGCAATGCACGTTAAGGCATCACAACTGGCATGGGGTCACTCACCTATCAAGCCTAGCTCACTATCCATGCATGCATGCAATTTTCAAGTGGAGACAAAAGTGACACCTTGTTGGTTGTGATGATAGAAGTGTTGGGTGTGCTATTGAGGCATGACCCTGATGTATGGGCTTATGGTGAAGGTAGAGGCCCATCGAATGAGATTGTTATGGAGGCAGTGCTTCAAAATAAGTGCAGCTCAAATAAAATGAAAAATGATAATGCATGCTAAGATATACAAGATGAAGTGTATCAGGCAATAAGGCAAGCACAAACATGCACATGCGCAACATGTAATGGTGCAAGAGGTTGGTCGACCGGTTCAAGGTAGCCATTCAAACAAAAGTGATGTCAATCGACCCAAGATGGCTGATCAAGAAACAAGTGGTGCTGACCAATCTGTGACAATAGATTGAGGCATGAGTAGTGTTAAGTAGTGCCAATCAGTTTAGGATAATCGATCAGGGCACACGTGGTGTCGCTATGTCTTAGATGGCTAATCGAGGCACATGTAGTGTTGATCAGTCTGACACGACCATCCAAAGCACGAGTGACCGTGAAAACTAGACGTGATGGCCGATAATGGAAAATTGACATGCTGAATGGATCGGGGTGACCGGTCAAGGCAAGGTGACATGCTGACTTGGCTGGGGTGACTATTCAAGGCAAAGTGACATGTCGATCAAGTTAGAGCAACCAGTCGAGGCAATGTGTCATGCTGTCTGAGCTAGGGTGGCTGGTCAAGGCAACATGCCAATGCAAACATGCTCCAAGTAATAAGTAATGCAATTCAAGGCAAACAAACATGCTTGATAGCAACGTGCCCTTGCTAAATCCCTGATGTAGGAACCTATAATTTGGCACTTGGATGTGAGGCATAGCCGCCTCTTTCTTTGGTGAGGCACGAGGGAAGCTCCTCCTCTAGATTACCAAAGGAGAAGATATCCATAACATCATGAATTAGGCTAGATACAAAGTTTTTTCCCATTTTACAAACTCCTCAAGGCCTTGTAAAGCGAGCTAACTACAAAGCCTTTCTCACTCTGTCAAACCCAATCTTTCAATTTATCTTCGAAAAATCAAAAATCCAAAGGAAGTGGAGGAAGGGATTAGAAATTGTACTAGCATTCACAATAAAGTGGTTCACTTGGCTTTATGAAGGGTGTTTGACCATGCGTGAAATCCTACACTAGAGATTTTTCTAATGAAAGTGACAATACATCACATAGGCATGTGACCGCATCGGCCAATGTCGGCCGGTGTACACATCATGCGTGGGTGACCAAACAACAACCCTACAACTAAATTAGAGCTAGATGAGGAAAAAATTTTCTTGGGGGGGGGGGGGGGG
>JXCR01139846.1:52210-63724 GCA_002079205.1 Phalaenopsis hybrid cultivar | reverse complement strand
GGGGGGGGGGGGAGGGTGAGTCACAGCACTGCAAAGCTTGCTCAATGTCCATTGGAGTTCAAAAGAAGCTTTCCTAGAAGGTAGGAGAGAAGTTTGCATGTCCTTTCTGAAGCTATGAAGATGCTCACCTTGCCAAAGAGATTGCCAAAGTTTTCCGGATTTTCCTTCCATAGGCTAGGATGAAGCTTTCCTAATTGTGTTCCTTGAAAGCTTTGCTAGAGAAGAAGAAGAAGGAAACACATGAAAGGAGCAGGTGGAGAAATGACCAACCTCTAGCTTCCTCTTTAAAAAAAACTAACAAAACTCCAAGTCCTTAAGGAAGAATAAGAACTTCCACGAAGAAAAAAGAATGAAGAAGAAGAAGGAGAAAAAAATAAAGAAGAAGAGGTGGGGAACAAGAAACCCCTAGCTCTCTAATGGAAGAAGCCCTCAACACCCTCTAAAAACTCCCTTACACTCTCCCTTGCTCGCCTGGTTGAAATGGCGTCGTCCCCAAATAAGGAAGTTGGCTTTATCAAAAAACCATCCTCTTCTCAAAAAAGACAAAAATGCCCCCAAAATATGCCCAAGAAGTTTCTAAATTGAGGGAAAAAGTGTCTTTTTGCATCAATACCGAGGCTCATGATGAAATTTCATAAAAATGGTGGCTTTGGTAGTCAAAACGACACCCAAAAAACCATTTTCATCACCTGGAAAGTGATCAGAGCCTAGGCGACGCATACTAGTGCACTGACTTTTTCAGTCTAACATTTGAGTACCAGAGAGCCTGGCACCTAAGTGCCACTCTAGGTGCTTAGGTGCCCCTTTGGCGGCAGCAGAGCACCATGATCTCGAGAAAAAATTGTCATTTTTCCCTATTTTGGGTGGCTAGGCGCCAAGTTTTTGACTCCTAGGCATATGGCATGAGTAAAAATGTTCCAATAAGGTATTAGACTCCTTGGGGCTTGAACTAGATGGTTGGGTAAGGCATGTTTTGCGTGTGGGCCCTAGGGTCGGTGCTAGGGCGCTTGTTTAGACTGAAACCCTGATTTTCGTCGGGAGCGATCGACAACGCATTTTTTTGATCCAAAAGTTATTGGAGACTCTAAATAAGTTAAATTTAGCCCTAAAGCTCAGTAAATAAATATTTTAATTAGCTATGTGCTTGGTAAATTGCCTCCAGCAGTCATCCTAAACTGCGGCGCGGGTAGAGTGTCCTGAACTGTAATTTTTTTTGTAGTGCTTGTAATTGGATTCTGTGGGTTCCTTTGCTCATGGAAGGTTTAAAATGGATGTATGGTGACTTAAAAGATAGGTTAGCCACAAAGAATGTCTCACATCCTAAACAAACCCTTCAGAGAGGTGGGTTTTCTTGGGTAAGGCTAAATCGCTGTCAGCCCTCGCTACTTCCCCCGAGCAAGGGCTAAGGAGTCCCAAGTGGTTTTATGAACTACCGGATGTGACAGAAAGGCCGTAGATTACCCCAAGTCATGAGGGTGGACATCTTACACTCATGACATCAAATATTGATGCCAACATCATTGCCAAAGAAAGTCATGAAGCCCTCTTATGCTTGTTATGGAAAGTTACAGTTTGGAACACCTTACCTCATCATGGATTAGGATAATAGTTGAAAACAATTTCATTGGAGAATGAATGAACAAAATACTCATATTTAGAGTTATGGGACTACATGTCATTCATATAGAGTCCCTCATAGCTTATAGATCAAAAAAATCATATGTTGGACATTCTCGGTGAAAATCAAAGTTTCAGGCTAGATTTGTGTCACGACACCAACCTCAAATGCCTACAAACAAAATGCCTTTTATATACTTCTAAAATAAGCTATTAGAAGTCTGAAACTAGTTTCAGGTGCTTGAGCATTGAACAAGGTGCCTAGTGGCCAATTTTGAGAACGTAGGCGTGAAAAACATCATAAATATTGGTCTTTTTTCAAGTGCACAGATGTTTGGTGCCACCTGGGTGGTGTCTAGGAGCTAAACCTAGTGCCTTGGTGCCAAGATCGAGATGCCTAAGTAATAGTTACTTCCCATGTGACATAAAATAGCTTTTTTTATAGCCCATTTTAACCCCCGAAGTTGTTGTCGTGATGATGAGTCATGGGGGTAGGAAAAGTTGGTGACTAATATCTTTTTTCCCTCCTCTTGAAGCATCCAACGGGCCTAAGCTAGATTCAAATGGGACTTTTCCATAAGTGCAATGAGTTTAACCTAAGGTGTGGCACATTTGGTTTGGGTCTGGGGAGATTTTTCAGCTTGCATAGCTTTTGCCTCATGGGAAACTTCCCCTCATCTTCTTCAGTGGGATGATCAGAGAGGGAGAAGTGGAAAGTGACCATTTTCATTAGGAGGTCAAAGAAGATCTCAGGAGGTGTTTATAGGAGAGCACTTGACAAGAGGAAGAGGGGGAGCCTATCTCCCTTATCATTTTCTTCTTCTTCAACTCCTCATTCTTCACTTCCTTCATCTTCCTAAGGAGGAGCTTAGCTAGCGAGGGAGCAAGGCATCTACTTTACTATTTTAAAGCAAAGCTTCCTCCTAGATCAAAGAAGAATCATCGGAGCACCACTGGAGCATTGACAGATTTTCACTAAGACGTGGGTGATGACATCACTTTTTGTTGAAGAGTAGTTTTCTCTTTAGTAGCCAAGATTCTAGCCATAGGACTTTTCTGTTGACTATTCCTAGTGGACTAGGAAGGGACCCTCACCATTAGAAATTCTAAACTCTTCTTTTCTCAACTTGAAGTTACACATGTTGGTCCTGACCTCTAGCACTTGGTAGGTGGAATGTATGGTATCTCAATAGGAGTCCCCATTAGACTGCTTAGATATAGGGTTGACCCTGGGTATTGGTCTGGAGCTAGTTCACTCACTTACACTTACTTCCACTCACATTCACTCACAACCCTAAACCTAAACTTGTTGACTTTGATCCCTTGATCTTTTGAGAGACTCATATAGATGATCCCTTAGACCCACTAGCCCTAGGCTAAGGTCTAGCCAAGCCTAGTACATGAAAGACCTAAAGTAGAGAATTTCATTAGTCCATAGCTCAAATAGGGTGGTTGGCACCTCACTTTCACCAAAATACTAAACTTAGCCTTTTGCCCCAACTTTACCCAATTTACCAAAACACCCCCAAACACCAAATTTGTCCAAAATTTCCCAAAATACCCAATTTCATTCAAAAAATCATCTCTAATCATTTGAAATTACCCAAATTGCCCAAAACCTCCCCAAATTTTTAAAATTACCAAAATACCACAGAATTTACCAAAATTACAAAAGTACCCTTGGTGGCCCAAACTTTCCCACAACCCTCAAAATCATTTCAAATGTCTCCAAAACCAATTTTAACGCTTCAATTAAATCTAATTTAACCAATTTAACCATTTTGACCAAAATCCCGAAATTACCCCTAAGGGCCCAATTTCTCTAAATTCTTTCCAAATGTCCCTCAATTTCATCACAATTTTTCCCAATTTCAATTCTAAATTAAAATTCATCATGATTAAGATTATTTCAAACCAACTACATGCTTAATTTACCCATGCTTTGAGCTCAATTGTAATCCAAACTAAAACCCCCAGTTTTGACCGTATGACCCAATCTCACTGATCTAAACCCCATAGCCTACTCAATTACCTCAATTTAGATCCCAAAATATTCCTAACATTCCTAATAATCAAATTGAGCCCTCAATTGGCTTCAATCAAGCCTCATTTCCACTCAATTTCAACCCAAATTCAACATCCCCAAATTTGCCCAAATTTAGCCACATGCCCAAATTCCACCAAATTGAATACCCTAACCCTAAAATTGGCACCCAATTGATGTTGAAAATTATTTATGACATTACCCTAGACCAAGTTGACCCATAAATTTGGACCTAGCACATCCCTAGACTAGCCTAAACCCAAGTCCAACCCAACACCCCCAATTTGACTAAAGAACAAAATTCTTTCAAATTTAACTTCCCAATTAACTCAAAACAAATCCAATTATTCACTAACCCTCTTTGAAAATCATCTACAACAAATTGATAAATCCATTCCGCTCAATATCATGGATAGCCCAATTCAAACCCAACTTCAAGCCAACTTGACCCACATGGACCATTTCAACAAATTTAAATTAATCAAGCCAAATCGGCCAACCAAGAACCTCCAGAGCCACTAGGTGCACCCTTTGGACAAATCCAAACCCTCTTGAACCATCCAAGAAAAGTTATGGAACAATAATTCCCTAAATTAAGGGATTTCATCCCATTTTTGGGTCTAAACCAAAATATCTCCACCATCATGTCAAACAATTAAAGGTTAGTCATAATTTACCCTCCCACTGGCTCACCTGACCACCTGACCACCTCCTTTGCTCTGGCCAGCCACCTTAGTAATCAGAAAATCTCAAAATTGAGAGCCACCTCCCAAAATTAAATCCTAATTGACCCTATGCAAGCTATCGAACCCCATTTTCTCTTTGTAGCTCTTCTGCCCTCCACATAAGTAGCTTATTGCACCCATCAATTGGCCCTTAGCTCCACCATAAGCCCCTCTATTTAAACTCACATCCTCCATGACCAAACTAGAGAGAGCACCAATTTCCTTGGGTAAACTCAGTCAAATTGCTCTGAGAGACTCTACAAGACCTCCTTAGCTCAAACACACCATTTTCCCCCTTCCGTTCCCACTGTGAGAGCCCATTTTTTAGCTCAAAATTTCAATTCAAACTAGGACAAATTTCTCCTCACCTCCACAGTGAACTAAACTCTAATCAACTATGCCCACACCATCACCATAGCATAAGGAGTTGATACCAAAAAAAGCCCCCCTATCAAACAGCCTCTAGCATATCTCTAGACCAACACCTGAAATTGAGCTTGATCGAAATCATATCCAGATAATTTATTAGGGCCCAGGACATCATCTGGAGGTTTGTTGGAGCCAATCAAAGCTACCACAACCATTTAATTGAGGCCTCCCCTCTCTGACAAAGGTACTAAACTTCAAACCTAAACCGAGCTTCATTTGGTTATCCATACATATTTACTATATTTCATACAGTCTAAGCCATATAGATATGCTCATCTTGAGTAGATGAAGGTGTGAACAAAACCCAAGCGATTTATTGAGTCTAGTTGAAGATATTAAAGTTTTAGTGTGAACGGTTCTCGGGTTGGTTCATTTGGGGACGATGAAAGGATGTCATTCGATCGTCCGTTTACTCCATTAACGTTTAACATACCATTGGACGAATAGATGGAATGAAAAGACGGGTCACGTGGCAGCTGAGGTGGTTGGTGATGTGAATTGGCAAAGCACCGTGTGGAGCTTTGGAGACGACAAGGTTGAGGAGGCGTCGCGATGGATAAATAGAAAAATAGCCCTTTTCTAATTTAAATAAACACCAGATCTTTAAAAAATCATAAATTTGCATAAAAACATCAAAAAAATTAAAATAAAAATACTCTCTTGCTCAGTAAATAGAGGAGAATATTGTGAATAAAAAATAAAAAATTATTTGATGACTCTCTGATTTCTAATGAATTAAATACCTTATGGAGTATTTTAATTCATTATGATCAAACATTGATCACCATGGCTTGAAATTTTGAGGGTTTGTTTCTCATGGCAGAGGCTATAGCCTCTGATTTTTCCAAGGTCAGAGGATATCTTTATGCTTCTAACCTTAATTTTTAAGCTAAGATGACTATTTTAGATTATTTTAATTATATAAATTAAAATATCACTTGGAAAATTATGGAAATAATTTTAATAGGTTTCGTATGGTCAAAGAAGCTTAGGAAAAATATGATGATGGCTTGAATAATTTTATAAATTTCTATATTTGATTAAGTGTATATATCTTGTTTTAATTTATGTAAATTGGATACTAATTAAAAATTGACAAAATTAATCCTACACTATGTTTAAAAATCATGTTTACCCACTGTAAAAATTTAAAAATTATTTGATTAAGTTTGAGCACTAAAGTTGTATTTATAAGAAACCTTGTATTTTTTACTAAAATAATTATGTTAAATTAAATACACCTTGGAAAATCATGAAAAGTGTTTTTCTAAGTTTCTTGTGATCATGAGCACCTAGGAAAAATAGAAGTCATTTTTAATAAAATACTTGGTTTTTGCACTATATTTCAAATTAAAAATAGTTAAAATATCCAAACTTAAAAAAATATTTCAAAATGTGTCTAATTATTCCCTGATCACTTAGAACTCATTAGGATATTCTTCTTAATTTTTCTAAGTTAAAAATATTTTTTTTAAAATCATAAAAATGAATTTTCCTTATTTTCCCATTAAAATAGTCATAATAAATATATATATAAATCATGGAATTTTGTCTAAGTGTTTCTATGACCTAAGGGGACTTCTAGTAATTTTCTCATGAATAAAAACTTTATTTTCGATAATACTTATTTCTAAATTTAAATAACTATTTAAATTAAATTATAATTTCAGAACCCATACTTTCTTCTCTAATATTTTAATTAACCCATAGATAGGACGCTGTAACTTCTCAAAGTCATTTGAATTTTGATTAATGAGTTATGAAGTGAAGAGTGCCAAAGGTAGAAGGGTAACTTTAGATTTTGGTGCATTAATCAAAACTTAGGATTAATTAAAGAGAAGAGAGGCAATTTTGATCCTAATGAACATTTTTGGATGATTGCAATATGATGTACAAGAGGTAGGAACTCACTTGCCACCTTTTCCACAATGAGAACAAAATTATAATTTTGTTAATTATCTTGACTTGGAATTCAGTCAAAATTAAATGATTCTTAAGTGAAGGGCTTGAGTTAGAAAGATAACATTTCATTAATTTTAAGTTCATGATTGATTGTAATGTGATCTTTCAATAAGAATGCATGTGATTTAAATCAAAATTCCACCACTTCACCTATTGTGATTGTTCAGGGCTTGGTAATGACCTAGGCTTGACATTTAAACTCATCTGATTGGATTTAGAAGATAACATGATTGATGATTAACACGTCTTTANACTTGGCCTTAGGATTGACCCTGGGTGTTGACTTGGAACTAGGGTACACCATATCTTCACAATACATTGGTCTATGACTCATTCAGAATGGTTCTCTACCCAATTGCACTTGAAATGCCCAACTTGGCCTTTTGCCCCTAGGCACCTGCAAATTACCTAACTGCCCTCGGGACCCAAATTGGCCAAAATTCCTAAATTTAGCCAAAATACCTAAAACTAATCAGAACTTATTCCAAACACTTTGAATACATCCAAATTTGCCAAAACTGACAAAAATGGCCAAATTGNAGAATGGTTCTCTACCCAATTGCACTTGAAATGCCCAACTTGGCCTTTTGCCCATAGACACCTCCAAATTACTTAATTGCCCATGGGACCCAAATTTTGCTAAAATTCCTAAATTCTGCCAAAATACCCAAAATTGATCAAAACACATTTCAAACACCATGAATACATCCAAATTTGCCAAAATTGACAAAAAATTTCAAAAAACGGCTAAATTACCAAGATACCCCTCCATGGCTCAAAAATACAAAAATTTCTAAAAAATCCTAATAAATCCAAAATATTCCCAATTTCATTTTTTCCAACTACACCATGGTCCAATTTGGTGAATTTGACCATCTTTGAATAAATCCCCAAATTAGCCCCATTATTGGCTAACACCTCAAATTTTGAACAATTGAATGCCTTAGACCTAAAATTGGAATCCAATTTTTGTTGGAAATCCTTTGTAAGGTCATTTATGACCAAATACAACAATTAATTTGAGCTTAGCCCAAAGCTAGCTCAAGTTTGACCAAAATTTGACCCTTAAAGGCTTAATTTAGGTCTAAACCCAAACCCATCAAAATCCATACAAATTAACCATCAAATCAACTTCAAAACAACTTTAATCCTTAATGAAAGTTGTTCATCATGATGTTTTACACCAAATACAACAATAAATTTGTGCTTAGCCCAAAGCTAGCTCAATTTTGACCCAAGTTTAGCCCTACATGCTTAATTTAGGTCTAAAACCAAACCCGTCAAAACCCATCCAAATTGACCACCAAATCAACTTCAAAATAATTTTCTTCCTTCATGAAAATTGTTTATTATGATGTTTTACACCAACCACAACAATCAATTTGAGCTAAGCCCAAGGCTAGCTCAAGTTTGACCCAAACTTAGCCCAATATGCTTAAAATGGGTCAAAAATCAAAAATCCACCAAATTGATTAACCAATTGACCTTAAAATGACTTTCACCCTTTATGAAAGTTGTTCCTTATGGTCCCTAACACCAAATTCCATATTTAATTGTTCCAATTGGCATGCCTAACCTAGCCCAAACACAAGATTTGGTCACATGCACCATTTTGGACTTATGACCAAATCCAAACCAATTGAGCTTGGTATGGTCAAATGAGCCCTACCATAACTCATCCCAGACCCTAAGGTTGAGTTTAAAGCCAGCCATCAACCCATGGTTAACCATGATATTTATCTCATGGGTAAAAACTTTAATTTTAATCTTCGAAAGGGATAATAAAGAGGTTAAATCAAGGACACATGTCCATACCCTATGGTGCCATTTTTACTGGGCATCATAGGCTTTAACCATGATCCAACCCTTGGTTAGCCACCTTAATCCAAGCTAAAAGCCCAAAGTCGTGAGCCCCTATATGGCTAAAACCCAAACTCATGCCAAGAGGCCAACTCAGCCCAAATTGAGATTAAAGCTCCTCTTCTTGACCCCTAAGCAGTGGGGCTAACCTCTCAATTGGCCAGCCAAGCATTCCCATAGCTATTTTCTATAAAAATCCACCCCACAGCCATGAATAAGGGGTGGTAAAAAATTTTCACTGAGGCCTTCTAAACTCTTCAGAGAGCTTCCCTAGGAGACCCTTAGTTCATTCCAATCCATTTCCCCCTCCCAAATCCACCATGGCAATCCAATTTTGAGCTTGAATTCTTGCCCGAAACCAGTACAAAACCCAATCACAACCTACACATCACCAAACTTCCAATAGATTGGCTCTACACCTTCACAAGAGTGAAAGAAGCTAAAGCCCCATCAAATCCCCCTTCCATAGAGCCTCTACTATAGCTCTAGACCAACACCCAAAATCGGCCTTGATCAAAATCATACATAGGCTTTACACTAGAGCCAGAGCCTTCATTACTAAGCTCTTTGGGACCTAACGAAGGTGTGAAGAATCTCTGATTGAGGCTACACCTCTCGGAGCAAAGGTATAACTCACTTACTCCCCCGAGCCTTCGCGAGCTCTACATTTACAATGGCTTAATTTCATAACATGTTTACCATATGGATGTGTTTGCCTCTTCAAGACGAACATTTTAAAAAAATAATCATTAAAATCCATTGAGAAATGAGGGAGATATTAAGCTTTTAAAATGGACGGTTCTCGGTCAAGGCAATCGGGGACGATGAACGAATGTCATCCATCCGCGCGTGTATTGAATGGACGATGGAGATCAAGCTGGATGATCATCTGGGACGATACAGCGCGACGCGTGGCAACTGACTCAGAAGGCGGCGTTGAATATGGTCATCTGAGGCGATACAGCGCGACGCGTGGCAGCTGACTCAGAAGGCGGCGTCGAATGATAGCGCGCCGCGTGGCTTTTCGACGGATCCGAGGATCCAGTCAGCCCGCGTTTTGAATAGATAAATAGCCACATGGCTTTTCGACGGATCCGAGGATCCAGTCAGCCCGCGTTTGAATAAATAAATAGGATATTTAATAAATTCAAAAAATAGCTCCTAAACTTCAAAAATCCATATCTTTGCATAGAAAATTCAAAAAAAATAAAATAAAAATATCTTGCTCAGTGAACAGAGGAGATTCATGTGGAATTAGTTTCACATTAATTTGATGCATAAATTATTTTTAAAAAATAAATTAGGGTTAGGGGTTTTTCAATTCTCCATTCATATTGAATGATAATCTTAATCCCAAATTTTTATATGTTGTAGCCTCTATCTAGGTGAATAATTTGAACTTTTTTTCCAAAGACATAGGAGATCTCTAAACAAAGATCTTAATTTTCTAAGTTTTTATGCATTTTCTATTCAAATAATTATAGAAAATTTTATGTGGCTTACAAAATTCTACAAAAATTCATATGAGTTCCCTATGGCCAGAGTAGTCTTAGAAAAAAATTTCATAATTTTTAAAAATAAAAATATTATTGTTTGAAGCAAATATCAATTTTCTTAAAATATTTAATTTGGAGAATATAAAGATCAAAATCATTTTATTTTTGTTCTCCACTGTGACTCATGAGTCAGAGAACTCACCATAAAAATTTCAAGTCATTTGGAGATCATTTAATATTTTTAATTGATTTTTAAAAGTGACCATCAAATTTGAAATTGAAATAATTTTTAAAAATCAAAATATAACTCAAAAAATTATCAAACTTAATTTTTTGAGTTCTCTGATATCAGGGGAATTTAATAAAAATAAAAACTTGATTTTTAAATTATTTTTAATTATTTTTAATAACTAAAAATAATAAAAAAATCATAAAATACTAAACTCATGGAAATGTTCCAAAATTATTTCCTAAACACTTAGGAATCATTGGAATATTTTTCCAAGGTCTAAAAATAAAGATATTTATTTTTAAACCTTAAAATGATTTTTAGGGCTTAAAAATAGAATTTTCACCTAAATAATTCTAAAAAATCAAATAAAAATCAAAAAAATACAAAATAAATTTCTCTTGGCTCTCTGATCTCAGTGAGATTTTCCAAAAATATAAAACATATTTTTCAACATATAAAATATTTTATTTTTACTAAAATCCCCAAAACATCAATTAAGTTTTATAAATGACAGAAGCTTTAAAAAATCATGGAATTTTGGCCAAATGACTTTCTGGTGTAGGGCTAACTCATATAAAAATTTCAAGTGATTAAGAATTGTCTTGATCATCTTTTAAAATTTTTTTTGAAAATGCATATTTTTGCATAACAATAATTATATGGATTAAATTAAATTGTGAAAATTCACATTTTCTCCTCTGATGTCTTAATTGACCTATCAGTAGGGTTATATAAAAATTTCAAAGTCATTTGACTTAAATTTGATAAATTATGAAAGTTTGGACTCTTAAGGGAAAAATTGTAATTTTGAATATTTTGGCCTTAATGAATATTTAGGCTTAATAAAAATGGGAAATGGGTAATTTCTGATATTAACTCATTTGATGTTTTGCAATAAAAAATGGGCTTAATTCGTAGAAACTCACTTCACTTTGCCAAATTACAAGATAAATGAATAATTCTCATAATTATCAAAATTTTGGAAACTTCATTAGGATAAAATGACTTTTGAATTTAAGGGTATAATTTTGGAAAATTAATGATTTCACACCCTTATTTTATAATAAAAAATAATATCAAAATGATCTTGATAATGATCACTTAAAGTTTTAAATCTTTTCAAAATTAATACACACACTTAATGCATTC
>JXCR01139846.1:25484-49197 GCA_002079205.1 Phalaenopsis hybrid cultivar | reverse complement strand
CTCTTTCATCTAAACTATGAAAATTATGGGGTCAGTTTGACTTCATCTTTTTCAAAAATCCAACTTTTTCAACGTCCTTCCGAAGCGGGCAACGGAATTTCAATTCCGATGACCGACAGCTTCTTACGGGCAAACCTCACACCAAAAATAGTGCCGACACACTACAAGCCCAATTTTATTTTAGGAAACTAAACCATTTACTTACCTAAATTTTCCTGAGGGGAACCCACCCACAAAAGTCTTGAATGAAATATCAATTGATTAATGGAGTGCCCTAGCCTTGGGATAAAGAGAACATCAAGTTTTCTTGAGCAATGGGATAACCTTAGCTTAACCTTGAATGATTAATAGAACAATATGATAAGTTCAAAATAAAGTCACAATATTTCAAGAAATCTTCAAAGTGGTTTAGGGTCATGCCCCGAGCACTTTGAAATCTCTTGAATATTTTGAAGGGCAAATTGAACTTGCTATATTTTGTTCTATTTTGTTCTAAAATCATCCACTAAGATCTTCCGAGACTCAGTAAAGTCATAGCTTAGGGTTTGGTAGTTATACATTCATCTACTCTTGCAATTTAAATTCCTTGCAAAATTATATACATGTTGTCAAAGCTAACCTTTCAGGTGGAGGAGCGAGAAGAATCGACAGGTATGCTTTTAATTTATTGCATTTACTTGTCGTACCTCCTGTTTCTTGCTTGTATGCCGAAAGTCACCATGCATGTCAAAACTCAAACCAAAACTAAAAGATAAACAAGATAAAATTCATCACCATAAAAGTCAAAATATAAGACAGCTCAAAATTTAGTCATAAACAAAACAACAAAACAAAAATTGCAACTAAATTATGACATCTCCATCAGATGATTGGGAATCCCTCGAAGGTGGTAACCTACGGTTACTAATGAGATTTCCCACGTTTTAAATGAAAATATGGAACTCATTGAGTTGATTTTAGTAAATTCATTTGGACTAAGTGATTCTGAAAGAAAATAATGGTGCCAGAATGAGGAAACCGTAAGATCCTAACTGGTGTCACTCTAATCAATTTTAATATTCCCCATAAAATTTAAATAACCATAACCTTAGGAAACACTTTATTTGACATCATGAACTGACACATTAGAAAACCTAAACTTGCCACAACGAGGAGCATGGAGCTAGCATTATGGGCAACACAACCATCTTCAACAGCAAAACATGTCTACACCAGCTAAACTATTCCTTAGAATTAAACAACTAAGCCATAAGATTTTGAGGTTGTTCGCCTAGGGTGACATAAATCCTCAACTTATCTTTAGGCCTTTATATGGCTCTACTATACAATATAAGCCTTAACTCGCTTTAGGATTACAAAGTTGTCGTTCGTCACGACCTAAATCCTCACATCTTTCAAGCTATTCGTGTGATCATTTCACATTGATGTAAGACCTAATTAAATAAAATGAGTAAGATGAAGCATTTAAATAATTCTCCTCTAAATTGAAGCCAAACCATAGGGGAGACTGGGAAGTCATCGAGGTTCTCCTTAGGATCTGTGACATCCCCCAGTTCTTCTTCCTTTCGATTCTAAAAGTAAAATGTTCCAAATTTGAGTCATTCCTCACTTTACACCTCTTTGTCTGATCTTCTTAAAAAGTCCTATCTCTTTGAAATTCTTGAAGATAACACTCCCTGATTTTTATCGATAGTTTTCTTAGGTGACTTCGATTATCCAAGATGTAATTAACTATAAGGGCTTGCCTTCATAGGAAACTTTTGCAAACCCAGCTTAATATAAACCCTATTTAATTTTTCATATTAAATAGGGGAACTTGTTGGCTTAAAAAAATGGTTTTTGCAGCCCCAACGGATGTCATATATTTCTTAACTTATTGGATTGAGTCTTACCCTCAAGTCTTGTGGTTTATCCTACGGGATAGATACATAGCTTGCGGTGTAGTGCTCTTTCATCTAAACTTTGAAAGACATGGGATCCATTTGACTTCATATTTTTCTAAAACTAAATATATTTAGGTAAATTTAAAATGTCCCTCCGAAGCGGGCCACTGGATTCTGATTCCGGCGATCGACTGCTTCCACATAAGGACCCCCCTAAAAATTATGCCGACTCCGCTGGGGACGAGTTTCTCTCTCCATTTAAATCAATGAATATTGTCTTCATATATCGGTAATGTCTTCATGTCCCTCATGGACCAGATTACCCTTCATTTGTTGACATGTTTCACCCATTTCCTTCTTAGGTTAGTACGATCAACTCTTTTAGACATCAGGACCGTCTGTTCAATCACCTTTGAACAAAGAGATTCAGGAGTTCATTAGGACATTTAATCTTTGTGTGGGGTCAAACTCCCAATAGATCTGTTGGTGGACTAGTTCCACCCAAGTGATCTACATTGTGAAGTCGGTCCCGCACTAGGTCCTAAAATTGAGTTTCCCATTCAAGTTGGGTTGTTATTTTGCAAGTTAAGTCAAATTATGTCGTGTTGCGCTTGCTCTTTAAACCTTCTATATATAATTAATTAAATTTTCCTGTTTTCAAGCTTATTTTTACTAAATTCCAAAATATTTTCCACCTACTAAATTTTAGAATAAAAGTCCTGCCCATCCTATAGATCGACCTTTGTTAATTTTTAGTGCTTGCACTAGAATTACAAGGTATTGGCCAAATAACTAACCCCAGGGCTTTCTTTTTTAACCTGCTATAATGGCATTCCCTACGCTCACTTTCTCGTGCAACCTATCGATGAGTCGTGATGCCTGCAATTTCACCCCCACTATGAAGTTTGGATCCAGATTTGATGAACTTGAAGTCGTGCTCGGAAAGGCTCCCTTTGTCATAATGAAACTTACCACTCCAGAAGTTCAGGAGCTGTCTACTGAGTTCAGCCTGAACTATCCTCAGAATTTCCCATCTTACTAGAAAATGAAGACTACTGCCCTAGCTTCTACTAAGCCTGTTGTTCCCACTTCTTCTAATGGATAAGAGGTCATGATCGTTGAAAATACAACCAAAGGATTCACTATTCTGCCTTTAGTGTTTGAAATTGGATCAAGATCAAATTCTATGTCATTAACTTGGTCGAAGGGCTATTAAAGCTTAGATTTATGAAGAAATGTTTGTTGATGAAATTCCTCACCAAAAGGAATTGGAATTGCCGGAAACCTCTCCGTTTCTGCGAGGGAGTAGGTTCCATCCTTTAATTGACACCAATGGGTAAAAAAGTATCCAAAAAATTGTTGTTACTTTTCCGTTACCTTGTGGACATGGTGGGGAGAGAAAGGCACCCGCTATTATCACCCGAGTCAGTATAGTGTTCCTGAGACTAGCTGCCAAAGAGGGTTGTTCTATCGGTGAATTAATTAAATGAGTGGGATGTGCAATATCCCCTTGCATGAAAAAATAAATTTTAAGAGATGCTAGATCTGCCACATGATCTCAAAGATCAACAAAAACTTTTCTTGCTCGCATTTCCGTTAGATTCAACAAGTGAAGAAGAATTGATACTATCGTCATCACCACTAGTTCTACCGATGCTACTCCAAAACCTGTAGGTCATCGGTCGATTAAGTCATGTTTGAGTCCAAGAATTCTACCAATTACCAGTCATGGGGATGTTTCTAAAGTTGTGAAGGAAAAGATGAAGAGATTATACGGTACTGTACCTGGTTCACACTATGGGGAGCAAACCTCTCTTCGACATGTCAATGCCTTTGTTGAGACACCCCATCTCAAGACATCACCGTTGAAGAAAAAAGGTATGAGTACCTAAGGTCGTCGTACCAATATGGTTCAATGAGTACGTAGGGCAGGATCATGGAATGAAGCAATGGTCCAAAGTATCCGACATTGTCGTAGTAATTGCTACCAAGTTGGATGAGCCAAATGGCGGATGTTCAGCAGAATCCCCCAGATCTTAAGATGATACAAGAATGTATAATTGAAGAAAAGGTTAAGAAGCTCAGGGTCAAGATTTTTGAGTTAGCTCAAGAACATGGGATTTCCATTGATGATAATGATGAAGGTTTTGACTTTAACGACTATCTCGATGAAGACTTCATAGATATTTGTGTTATCAAAACTAGAGCTGCTGCATGTGCACGCGACACCCAACCTCTTGTTGAAGGGAACAACGTACATGATCTGCGTAGGGCTAGTCTATTAAGGGATAAAAAAATTAGCCAAATGGAGAAAAGGATGGAAGAGATGGCTACTTCCATGGTTGTCATGGCTACGGTTCATGGATAGTCTCAAGAACAACAGTTAGCTTCTCCAGAAGTCAATCAGTTAGAGATTGTACATATCACTGATGAAGGGAGAGAATTCGCCCGGACAAACAAAGATGATCAACAGAAGAAGGATTCTCCATCGAGTGTTATATCAAAGAAGGAATTTAATAAAATGGTCGAACAAGTTCGGGAGGCCTTAGCCCAATCTAAGGGTGGTGCATTAATTTTAAAGGGTAGACCTTACCTGGAAGAGTTCGATACCATACCCTACTCTAAGGGTTCTGTGTCACCAAACTTTAAGATATTTGATGGTACTGGAAATCTCAGACATCACATAGTACATTTCTAAGCCAGTTTTGGTAGTACCAGAGGTAACGAAGCCTTGCTTTTTTGTCAGTTTGTCAGCAGCCTGTTAGGGATAGCATTCGATTTGTATGCTGAGTTACCCAAGGGATCAATAAAGACATTCGCTGAGTTAGAACAAATTTTTATAAAGAGAATTGTCGTAACGCAACATCATGTTTCTATTGAAGATCTCGTAGTAGAGAAGCAAAGGCCTAACGATACTCTAGTAGATTATATCCTGATGTGGAGAAACCTTAGCATGAAATGTGAACCTCAACTACAGGAACATCATGCAATTGAGTTTCTAGTCAAAAGCATCCATGGGCCAATAGCTTTCATGCTTAAGGGACTCACCATCAAGTCCTTCGAGAAACTACTCAGCAAAGCTAGTGAATCTGCAAGAGGAAGTTAAACACATAGATTCTCAGAAGAAATCAGAAAAGACCTGAACAACCCAAATATTTAAGAAGAAGTTTAGGACAGTAGTAATTGTTGATAAGGGAAAGCAGTCAATGAAGATACAAGTAGAACATACTCTTCAAAATTCCAAGCTTTCATCACAACATGCTCAACAAGGAACACAACAACATGGTCAGTCTAGCTAGCAGTTGTATTAAGGAGGATCATCGAATGAAAAATAAGAAGGGTCCGACCTTTTTAGAATGAAAGAAAGCAATATATTCCTTCAGAGATGAAGTTGTACCTAAAATGTTTATAAGCCTAATGAAGAAGCCTAAATTCATATTGTTAAATCCAAAGAAACTTAAGGAAGTTGACAACAAAGAACAACCCAATTATTGCCCATACCAAAAAATGCTTGGACATACTATAGAGGAATGTTCGTCATCAAGGATTGGCTCAAGAAAAATCTTAAAGAAGGGAATATAACAATCCCAAAATACTATTTAAAAGAACCTGAAGAAGGTTCTGTAAATATGACTTTGGACAAGCCAATCGATCTGATAGATCTGTACTTAGAAAAAGATGGATGGAGTACGGTTTGGAGCAAATCATCCAAGAAGATACTGGATCAGAATCATACCACTTCAACATAGCAAGCCGTTCAGAGCCAACTGCCTGCTCAACCCAAGATTGAGCCACCAAAACTAGAAGAGACAGAGAAAAGTGATGTCGTGAATACCAATAGCGCTGGGGTAGGATAAGGGCTACCTCTGATAGATTTGTTGTTTTGGATTCGGGGAAGAAAATCCTCGAACCCCTGACCATGTATGATTATCTTTTTTCTCCACCGGGGTATTATGAATATAATTATTATGATTTTAACTAAATTTAAGCTGTTTCTAGTGATAACGTAACTGGCTTTGCTCAATCTAAATTTGATCTCGATTCCCAAACTGATTCTCAAATCGTACTCAAGTCTAATGAACCCATTAATGAGAGTGAAGAAGATATCGACGACACCAGTTACGACAGCACCAGGAGTGAGGAGTCAGTCCTTAAGCTTCATAGCACACCGCACTCCATCAAATTGGATCTCTCTAATAAAGAGGAAGCAAAAGTAAATTTACCTACAACATTGCAAGAAGAAGAAGAAATCACATAGATTAACCTAAGGAATGAGAAAGTATTACCCTCATGGTCAGCTCTAGTGGATAAGGGAAAACAAATAGTAACTCAAGAAAAACTACCTCTACCTCCACTAGTGAAAGAACTACAAAGTTAAGTAAAGATCAGTGAATTACCTAAAGTGTATTATAACATGCTGGCTCATCTTAGGAGGTTGCCAGCCAAACTAAGCATTTACGATGCTCTGATCCTTTCAAGGGAGATGAGAGGGTCTCTGGTTACAACCTTGCTTGACCCAGATATTTTCTTAGCTCAGTTGTACAACACATCCTTTGATGAAGTTTGCTCATTGAAAGAACAATCTGGGATAACCTTCACAGATGAAGACTTATTGCTCAGTACTGCTGACCACAATCAACCGCTCTATATCTTCGTTAAAATCGACATATTCTTGTGGTCCAGAGTTTTAGTGGATCCGGTACCATCACTTAACTTAATGAGTCTAGGGACATTGGCATATTTGGATATTGAAGCTCAAGAGCTTTGAGCTGATAAAATAATGTTAAGAGGATTCAACCCGAAGGGATAAAATGCCCTTGGATTAATTACATTACTTATGAAAGTTATGAAATATCTAACAACCGCAAAATTTCATATCATCGATGCCAAGACCTCTTTCAATGCTCTACTTGGTCGACCGTGGATTCATGAGCACAATATGGCTCCAATATAATTCCATCGTTTCTACATCAGCGCATCAAATATTACAATGATGGACAAGAACATTGCATTAAAGGAGATTTACAACCATTTTAAGTTCATGAAGTTGAAATTCATGAAGATGCGGCCTACTATGCACCTTTGAAGAAATTTGTCTTCTCTTGTGAGGTGGTCGCAAATAAAAATGATGATTCAGAAGGACCATGAGAGAAAATCCATTCAGCTCTGCTTCGATAATGTTCCCCCACTCTTTTGCAACAAGTTGGTGGGGTTTTTTTAGTTCGCGCATCCGAGGTTGAGGCCAGGGACGTGGATGAGGAAGAACCAAAACAATTGCTAGATGGACTAAGCCAACTATCAACATTGATGATGAAGAAAGCTCCAAGGAGGAAATATGATGATAAAATTGAAGAAACCACGGTATAAGATATCCTTAGAAGATGTGGAGAAAAGTGATTATGAGTCGATGTACGATCGGATCAACCACTATGTGAATACCTTGACCCTTACTTTGGTCCTCCCTCAAAAGGTCAGAAGTTTAGAGGTCAAGGAAGTCTGTAGTGCTAGTTCAAAGTCGATCAAGTTTTATCGTGCTTATAATTTTACTAATCTTGAAAATCATGTAAATTTGGATGAGAATCCTAATGAATTAATGGAGTTAGCTTTTAGTTACTTTTCTCCTTGTGTATGAAAGTTAATTCAACAGGGATATTTGCCAAAAAAATGCCAAAACATAAGTTACAGCTTTTTTGAAAAATTGTGGAATATTAAAAGTCAAACACCCAAGTCGAAATATGTCTCAGATTTGGTACTGTAGAACTAGTCGATGATTCAAAATTTTGTGTGGTTGTTACTAGCGGATTGGAAGAGTATTGTCTCGATATGAGGGAAGACTCTCAAGATCAGTTAATAGAAGACTCCACGCCATAATTTGAGGAAGAAATTAAGTCAACTGTTGATGAATTGAAGGAATTAATCTCGGGACTGAGGAGCAGCCCCGATCTACATTTATGAGTTCCTTACTTAATGAGGAAGATTCTATGGGGCTAATCAAACTATTGCCATAATTCGAGTGTTAATTTTCATGGAGTTAGGATGAATCCCAGGTTTATCCACAAAAATAGTAGTACACAAGCTAGAGATGGACAGAGATATGACCCCAATATAGTAAGCTCCTAAAAGGATGCACCTTAAGATAAAGTAACAAGTGATTGCCGAAGTGAAGAAATTCATAGAGGCTAACTTTATAAGAAAAGGGTAGTACCTTACATGGTTAGCCAACATTGTGCTAGTTAAGAAGAAAAATGGATAAATTCGTGTTGGTGTCGACTTCAAGGATTTGAATAAGGCCTGTCCAAAAGATGAATTTTTGTTGCCGATACCAGAAATGATGGTGGACATCACATTGAAAGATGAAATTTTCTCCTTCATGGATGGATTGTCAGGATACATCCAAATCAATATTGGTCTAGAGGACACAATACTTACAACATTCAGGACGCCGATTGGGATTTTCTGCTGCACAGTGATGTCATTCGAGTTAACGAACACCGGAGCAACATACCAACGTGCAATGACAAAGATCTTTTATAGCCTCATTCACAACCAAGTAGAATGCTACGTGGATGATTCAGTTATCAAGAGTGAACAAAAAATAGACTAATAGTATGATTTGAGGATCGTGTTCAAATGATTACAATAATATGATCTCAAAATGAATCTCTTAGAGTGCGTCTTCGACATTACCTTTGGGAAATTTCTAGGATTCATTGTTCGTCATCAGGGAATCAAGATCAACCCAGATAAGATTAAAGCTATACTGGAAATGCCTCCTCCTAAAACCTTGAAACAACTACGCTCCTTCCAAGGAAAATTGGCATATCTGAGAAGCTTTATTTCTAATATCTCATGTAGGTGTCAGACCTTCTGAGCATTAGTTAAAAAGGACGTCAAATTCATTTGGGATGAGAAATGTCAACTGGCCTTTGAGGATGTTAAACGATACTTAATGATACCTCCTATTTTGGCAGCCCCTATCCCTGAAAAACCGTTGATAATTTATACTACAGCCTTAGACGACCTCTCAGAGCCCTGCTAGCTCAGGTCAATGACGAGGGTAAGGAAAATGCGCTCTACTACTTGAGTCATTGCCTAATATCGACGGAGTAAAGTATCCGCCTATTGAGAAACATTTGTCTAGCTTTAATTTTTTTCACCAAAAAGTTTAAGCATTACATGCTTTCTCATAAAATTATCCTTATTTTGAAAGTTAATCCATTGCAATATTTGATGCATGACCAACACTTCTCGGACATCTTGCAAGATCGTCAATGATTTTATTGCAATTTGATATAACTTTTGTTCTCCTCCGCGCTATCAAAGGACAGATTTTAGTAGATTTTCTCGCAGTGTACCCACTTTTGAGTGGGTCCCCACTCAATAATGAATTGCCAAATGAGCAAATACTATAAGTCAAACCATCTAGTGTCAGGTATTGGGAAATCTTCTTCGATGGAGCTTTGTCAGCCAAAAAAGACAAAGGATCAGGAATGGTTATACAGAGAAAAGTAGGGATTAGTTTAATTTTCATTACGCCAGACAAGGGTATACTGAGATTCTCCTATCACCTGACAGAGCCATGCACCAACAATGAAGCAGAATATAAAGCACTGATCACTGGATTGGAGTTGGCAATGTCAATGGATATAATAGACATTGTCGTTTATGGTGACACACAACTCGCCATTCAACAAGTTGCCAAACAATACAAGATTTTGAAGCCAAGACTAGCAGAATACCACTGGTATGCAATGAAGCTGCTTGAACAGATCCCAAGTATGACTCTATACCAGATTCCTTGAGGAGATAATGCCCATGCCGACGCTCTAGCAAAATTTGTTAAAGAAATGACGTGCCCCATGGAGAATTCCATTTACACTACAGTACAAGGAGGACGAGTTTTGTCTCTAATCGACCTTGACAATCTACATAATCTTAAAAAAGATGAAGGAATAATGATTGCAGTAGTTGACATCAACGAAGATTGGTGTAAGACATTAATAGAATACTTGCAGACCGGAAAGCTACCATATGACAAGTTTGAGGCCTATCACATCACAAGAAGAGCTATGTAATATGCTCTAATGGGAGATATCCTTTACAGAAGATCGTTCAATCAGATGTGGTTGTGATGTCTAAGCAAAGCAAAAGCACAAAATATCATCAAAGAAGTACATGTCGGATTGTGTGAAGCTCACCAGTCAAGGCCGAAGATGAAAATGAAGATTAAGAGACTCGGGTATCATTGGCCAGCAATGATGTTTGATTGCATGGATAGCAATTACTGTTAGAAGGTGTCACCCTTCCCAAGTGCATGGGGTGGTCTGACACCAGTCTCCGAATGTGCTACACCCAACCGTTGACTCATGGCCATTCGAGTGTTGGGGCATGAACATAATTGGTCTGATAGACCCTCCATCCTTTAAGGGACATAGATTCATTTATGTGGATTACTTCTCCAATTGGGCAGAGGAAGTGTTGTTAGGAGAGGCTACAAGACAGCATGTCCTTCAATTTTTCATGAGTCAAATTGTATACCATTTTGTAGCCCCGCGCAAAGTGAATTCCAACAAAGGGACAACTTTCAAAAGCACAAAAATCAACAACTTCATCAAGAGGCGTGGGATAAACTGGAGATACTCTACAATCTACTATCCTAGAGCAAACAAACTAGCTGAGGCATTCAACAAACCACTAGTATAGATTTTAAAGAAAACATTGGACGAAAAAAAAGTGAATGGCGTAATAAACTATTAGAAGCTTTGTGGGCCTACCAGACGATGTTCAGGACTCCTCCTCAATGTACACCTTACGCGCTCGTATACAAAACTGAGGCTGTACTACCACTGGAAATTCAGACACTGTACTAAAATTTATCGTTGCAAACCAAATCACAATAGAAGAAAGTGCAAAGCTCATACTTAAAGAACTGGAAAATCTTAAGGGAAAACGACTAGAAGCATAATAGAATTTGGAACTTTACCAAGCGAGAATGGTACAAGCTCATGATAAATTTGTCCACCCAATGACGTTTGAATTGGGTGACCTTATTCTTGTTCTCAAAAAACCTATTCTTGCATGTTGCAAGATAGGTGGAAAATTTGAACCCACTTGGGAGAGACCATTTGTCGTAGGAAAGGTCTATTCTGGAGGAGCCTACCAGCTGGAGGATTTCCAAGGTGAAAGACCTATGTTGTCAATCAATGGATGATATTTGAAGCCATACTCTACAACTTGATGCTGCTTGAAATCTCCTTTTTTAGACTTTAATTGTTTTGTGGTTATTTAGTTGGCCAAGCATTTGTGACGTGTCCAAAATTTTGTAATAAAATTAACCTCGATAAAATGACAATTTTTTAATTTGCTTTTGAAAATCAACCAATGAAAATTAAGTTTAGAAAACATACTTTGATAATTAAATTTGATAAAAATAAGAATAAAAGTAAATGATAGATTTGTTGAGTTTCTTTCTCTCGAGTTTGAGGTTTCTTACTCTTTGCTTGCGCGACACGACTGTCTTGGTCTGCACCAATCTCGTCACATCCCCGTGGAGTTTCATACTTTGCATAAAGGCTCACAAACATTCCTCACCAATATCAATCTTCACTTGTCACATATCTATGAAATTAACCCCACAAACTCTCTACACTATTTTCATGTTGTTCTCGAGGTCAGTACATAAATTCTAATTCCCTTCTTTCGAGGTCGGTACCAAAATTCCAATTCTCTTTCTGGGATTAATACCTAAATTTCAACTCTTATCTCAGTCAGTACCTAAATTTTGATTCCCTCCTTTTAAGGCCGGTACTTAAATTCCAACTCTTTTTCTGGGATTGATACCTAAATTTCAATTCCCATCTCGGGGCTAGTACCTAAATTCTGATTCCCTCCTTTCAAGGTTGGTATCTAAATTCCAATTCTCTTCCTAGAATTGAAACCTAAATTTCAATTCCGATCTCAGGGTCAGTACCTAAATTTTGATTCCTTCCTTTCGAGGTTGTTTCCTAAATTTTGATTCTCTTTTTGGGATTGATACCTAAATTTCAATTTCCATCTCGAGGTCAGTACCTAAATTCTGATTCCCTCCTTTTGAGGTTGATACTTAAATTTTGATTCTCTTCTTAGAATTGGTATCTAAATTTCAATTCCCATCTTGGTGTCAGTACCTAAATTCTAATTCCCTCCTTTCAAGGTAGGTACCTAAATTCTGATTCTCTTCTTGAACTTGATACCTAAATTTTGATTCCTATCTCAGGGTGAGTACCTAAATTCTGATTCCCATCTTTCGAAGTTAGTACCAAAATTCTGATTCCCTTTTTGGAATTGATACCTAAATTTCAATTCTCATCTCGGAATTAGTACCTAAATTCTGATTCCCTTCTTTTGGGGTCAGCACCTAAATTCTAATTCCCTTTTCCACCTTTGGGGTAGGCTTTTACGTCCTATTTCCATCCTTACATTTGGGGTAGGATTAGATGTCTTATTCCCATCCTTACTTTCAGGATAGGCTTTAAGGCCCTGTTCCTTTTTCTGCTCTTGTGTTTTCCACTTAATCTGGTTTCCTTGTGCATAGTTTCACTTTCTTAAAATCTTATATTGAAATCTAAACTTTCTTTGATATATTCAATTTGAATCGAGTCTTCTCTAGGACTACTAGTTTGCCTGAAAATTTTACCCAAAATATCCTTGCCTTTCCTCAGCGAAAAAATCTATTACACCTTAGCGGAAACAATTGTCACTTAATTTTGCTTTTTTTTCTAGTTCAATTGACTTAAAATTTTGTGTTGGTTTTGTTGATCTTGTCGGTCAACGCCAATACGCGCGGTGTGCTAGCCCAACACACCACACCATTGGGGGTCCATTTGTTGACCTCACTTTTGGTTGAGGTTTAGTTTCCTTTTTAGTAGCCTAGGGTCTAGATATGGACTTTTATGTTGACTATTCCTAGAGGACTAGAAAGGGACCCTCACCATTAGAAATTCTAAACTCTTATTTGCTCAACTTGAAGTTCCACATGTTGCCCATGACCTCTAGCACTTGATAAGTGGGTTCAATATGAGGGAGCTCAAAGGGAGTCCCCATAGGATTGCTTGGCCATAGAGGTGACTCTAGGTGTTGGTTTGTAGCTAGTTCACTCACTTACACTTACTTTCACTCTCATTCGCTCACAAACCTAAACCAAAACTTGTTGACTTTGACCCATTAATCTTCTTAGAGACTCATGTAGATGGTCCCCTATACCCACTAGCCCTAGGCTAAGGCCTAGCCTAGACCAATACATGAAGGACCCAAAGTAGAGGATTCCATTGGTCTGTAGCTCAAATAGAGTGGTTGGCACTTCACTTTCACAAAAATACCAAACTTAGCATTTTGCCCAAAATCTACCCTAAACACCCCAAACCCCAAATTTGACCAAAATTCCTAAAATTACCCAAAATACCTGAGTTTATTAAAAAAATCATCTTAAATCATTTGAAATTCCCCAAATTGCCTAAACCTATCAAAATTTTCAAAATTACCAAAATACCCCCAAATTTGCCAAAATTACAAAAATACCTTTGGTGGCTCAAAATTTTACAAAACCCTAAAAATCATTTAAAATGTCTCCTAAACCAATTTGGAACCTTTAATTAAACATATTTTGATCTATTTTACTATTTTGACAAAAACCCTCAAATTGCTCCTAAAGGCCCAATTTCTCTAAATTCACCCCTTTGGTGGCTCAAAATTTTCCAAAACCCTAAAAATCATTTGAAATGCTCCTAAACCAATTTGGAACCTTTAATTAAACCTATTTTGATCAATTTTACTATTTTAACAAAAACCCCCAAATTGCCCCTAGAGGCCCAATTTCTCTAAATTCACCCTGAATATCCCTCAATTTCATCCCAATTTTCCCCAATTTCAATACTGAAATCAAATTATCATTCTTATGATAATTTTAAAGTAAATCCAAGCTCAATTGACCCATTCTTTGAGCTCAATTTTGATCCAAACTAAAACCCCCTTTTTTGATCATATGACCTAATCTCTCCCAATTAAACCCCATAGCTCACTCAATTGCCTCAATTTGAATCCAAAAATCTTACTAAAATTCTTACTAATGAAATTGGACACTAAATTGGCCTTTCTTAAGCCTCAACTCCACTCAATTTTAACCTAAATTCAAAATCTCCAAATTTGCCCCAATTTAGCCACATGCCCAAATTCCATGAAATTGAATACCCTTAACCTAAATTGATGTTGCAAATTTTTTATGAAGTTCCACTAGAGTATGTGATTGAGGGCTCCCCTCTCTGACAAAGGTATTGAACTTCAACCCTAAACCAAGCTTCATTGGATTCTTCATATGCATTTACTTATTTCATACCATATAAGCCGTACATATATGCTCGCCTTGAGTAGATGAAGGTGTAGGAACAAACCCCATGCAATTTAGTTTAGCCAAGATGAAGATCTTAAAGTTTTAGTGTGAACGGTTCTCATGTTGGCTCATTTGGGGACAATGAACGGAAGTCATCTGATCACGTGCTTATTTCATGGATGTTTAAGATCATGTTGGACGAACGGATGGAACGAAAAGGCGGACTGCATGGCAGGTGAGGTGGTTGAAGGCATCAAATGTCAGAGCACGGAGTGAAGCTTCAGAGACGCCAAGGTTGAAGTGGCGTCGCGGTGGATAAATAGAAAAATAGCATTTTTTTTAGATTAAATAAATATCAGATCTTTAAAAAATCATTACTTTACATGGGCAAATTATAAAATTAAAATAAAAACACCCTCTTGCTCAGTAAACAGAGGAGAATAATATGGACTAAAAATAAAAATTATTTCATGACTCTCTAATTTTTAATGAATTAAATACTCTCTGGAGTATTTTAATTCATTATGATCAAACATTGATCACCATGGCTTGAAATTTTGAGGGTTTGTTCCTCATGACAGACCCTATGTCATCTGATTTTTCCAAGGTCAGAGAACATCTCTATGCTTCTAACCTTAATTTTTAAGCGAAGATGACTATTTTAGCTTATTTTAATTGTATAAATTAAAATATCACTTGGATAATTATGGGAATAATTTTAGTAGGTTTCATATGGTCCGAGCTTAGGAAAAATATCATGATGGCTTAAATAATTTTATAAATTTATATATTTGCTTAATTGAATTTATCTTGTTTTATTATATGTATATTAAATATTAATTAAAAATTGACAAAATCAATTCCACACTGTGTATAAAAATCATGTTTACCCACTGTAAAAATTTAAAATTATTTGACTAAGTTTGAGCACTAAAATTGATTTTTTAAGAAACCTTGTATTTTTGTACAAAAATAGTTATGTTAAATTAAGTACAGGTTGGAAAATCATGAAAAGTGTTTTTCTGAGTTCCTCGTGATCAGGAAAAATTAGGAAAAATAAAATTCATTTTTGTTAAAATACTTGATTTTTTAGGTGTATTTCAAATTAAAAATAATTAAAAATAGTTTAAAAAATCCAAAAATACAAGAAAATATTTCAAAATGTGCCTAATTCCCTGATCACTTAGAACTCATTAAGGTATTTTTCCTAGTTTTTCTAAGTTAAAAAAAAAATCTAAAAGCTTAAAAATGAATTTTCCTTATTTTTCCATTAAAATAATTATAATAAATAAATAAATAAATTATGGAATTTTGTCTAAGTGTTTCTCTGACCTAAGGGTACCTCTAGTAATTTTCATATGAATAAAAACTATATTTTGGATAAGTTAAGTAAAATCAACTTTGAAAATACTACTTTCTAAATTTAAATAATTATGTAAATTAAATTAAATTTTGAAAACCCATATTTTCTTCTCTGATGTTTTAATTAACCCATATATAAGACACTCTAAATTCTCAAAGTCATTTGAATTTTGATTAATGAGTTATGAAATAAAGAGCCCCAAAGGTAGAAGGGTAACTTTAGATTTTTGTGCCTTAATCAAAATTCAGGATTAATTATAGGGAATAGGGGAAATTTTGATCCTAATAAACATTTTTGGATGATTGAAATATGTTGGATAAGAGGTAGGAACTCACTTGCCACCTTTTCCATAATGAGAAGAAAATTGTAATATCCTTAATTATCTTTACTTGGAAGTCATTCAAAATTAAATGATTCTTAAGTGATGTGTTTGAGTTAAGAAGATAATATTTCATTAATTTTAAGCCCATGATTGATGAGAATGTGATCTTTCAATAAGAATCCTTGTTATTTAAATCAAAATTTTGTTAATTACCCTTTCACCTATTGTGATTGTTTAGGGCTTGGTAGTGACCTAGGCTTGACATTTAAACTCATTTTATCAGATTTAGAAGATAACATGATTGATGATTAACACCTCTTTAGACTACAAGCCCAATTTTAACTTTTGAAACTAAAACCTTTACTTACCTAAATTTGCCTTAGGGGCACTCACCCATATAACTCTTAAATAAAATATCAAATGATTAATGGAGTGCCCTAGCCTTGGGATAAATAGAACATCTAATTTCCTTGAGCAATAGGATAACCTTAGCTTAACCTGGGATGATTAATAGAACAATATGATAAGTTCAAAATAAAATTTAAATATTTCAAGAAATCTTCAAAGTGGTTAAGGGTCAAGCCCCGAGCACATTGAAATCTCTTAAATATTTTGAAGGGCAAATTGAACTTGCTATATTTTTTTCTAAAATCATCCGCTAAGATCCTTTGGGACTCAATAAAGTCATAACTTGGGGTTTGGTAGTTATACCTTCATCTACTCCTATAATTTAAATTCCTTGCAAATTTATATACTTGTTGTCAAAGCTAACATTTCAGGTGGAGGAGCGCAAAGAATTGGCAGGTACGCTTTTAAATTATTGCATTTACTTTTTCGCACCTCTTGTTTCTTGATTTTATGCTTAAATTCACCCTGAATGTTATAACCGAAACCAAAGCTAAAAATTAAACAAGATAAAATTCACCCCCCACAATAATCAAAATATAAGAAAACTCAAAATTTAATAAAATATAAAACAACAAAACAAAAATTACAACTAAATTAAGATGTCTATATTGGAAGGATGAGAATCCTCTGAGGAGGAAACCTAAGGTTGCTAACAAAATTTCCCACGGGCTAAATAAAAATATGGCGCTCATTGAGTTGAGTTTAGTAAAATTATTTGAACTAAGTGAATCCGAAAGAAAATAGTGGTGTCGGAACGAGGGAGGCGTAAGATCCTAATCGATGTCGCTCTATTCAATTTTAATATTCCCCATAAAATTTAAATAATCGTAACCTTAGGAAACACTTGATTTTACATCATGACATGACACATTAGAAAACCTAAACTCACCACGATGAGGAGCTTGGAGCTAGCATTGTGGGCAGCACAACCATCTTCAATAGAAAAACATGTCTAGACCAGCTAAACCATTCCTTAGAATTAAACAACTGAGCCATAGGATTTCGAGGTTGTTCACCTAGTGTGACATAAATCCTCTACTTATCTTTAGGCCTTTGTATTGCTCTACTATACAATTTAAGCCCTAACTTGTTTTGTGATTCCAATATTGTCATTCATCACACATTTTTCAGGCTATTCTTGTGATCATTTCACACGGATGTAAACCCTAACTAAATAAAACTAGCAAGATGAAACATTTAAATATTTCTCCTCAAAATTGAAGCCAAACCATAAGATAGACTTGGAGGTCATTGAGGTTCCCCTTAGGATCAATGACATCCCCTAGTTCTTTTTCCTTTAGATTCCAAAAGTTAAATATTCCAAATTTAAGTCATTCGCCCGTCACACCTCTTTGTCTAATCTCTTTGAAAATACCTATCTCTTTGAAATTCTTGAAGATAATATCTTCTAATTTTTATTGAGAGTTTTCTTAGGTGACTTCGGTTATCTAAGATGTAATTAAATATAAAGACTTGCCTTTATAGGAAACTTTTCCAAGCCCAGCTTAATATAAACCCTATTTAATTTTTCATATTACATAGGGGAACTTGTTGACTTAAAAAAAATGTTTTTGCAGACCAAACAGATGTCATATATTTCTTATTTTATTTGATTGATCCTCACCCTCATGTCTTGTCTTTATCTTTTGGGATAGATACATAGCATGAGGTGTAGTGCTCTTTTATCTAAATATTAAATGATATGAGATCAGTTTTATTTCAAATTTTTCTAAAACTAAGTAAATATATATATATATATATATATATATACGAGATGCTGACGGCTGGAGGAAGGTGCTCTACTAGGGTTTCTGGCAAGATGAAGCTCTATAGGGGGTGGTTTTATGGGTGGTTCTGCATCTGTCTTTCCAAAGAGCACACAGGATTTTCTTCACATTTTTGTGATTTGCTGGAGCTTTTGCTGTTGGTTTTGCTCTCCTAGTGAGTCCATTGGTTTTAATATGGCTACCTTTATTGACATAGTGACTGATGCTCAGTGGGCTAAGGCCACTTATGCTGGGGTGGTGGGCATTTCTAATGTTTCTCTTAGTGATCCTGATCACTTAGTTTTCCCACAGAACTTCCATGAAACAGCTGCTGGAAAGGGTAACAGCCCTTGTATTCATCCTTTGGGTTCCAAAGAAGGTGAACCAACTGTTTATTTCTATCCACAAGAAATCCACAATCTAAATGAACAAGTGAAGTTTACCTTGGTAGGAAAATTAGTTATATGCCACCCTAAAATGGAATTAGTCAGAAAGTGCTTTGATTCTTTAAAATTCAATGGAGATTGGCAGACTGGAATACTTGATGGCAGGCATCTACTTATCCAACTTTCAGGTGAGGAAGAATATGCAAGATTGTTTGCAAAATAAGCTCTTCAGATTGGAGGTACCACCATGAAGATATTGAAGTGGGATCCTGATTTTGATCCTAGTAAGGAACCTCCTATAGTTCCCCTATAGTTCAAATTACCTGGCCTCCCACTTCAATACTTTAACCTCAATGTTCTATTCAATATTGCAAGTGCACTAGGGAGACCTCTAAAGGTTGATGCTCCTACATATAACAAAGCTAGACCAGCTCTAGCTAGAATCCTTGTAGAAAGAGATGTAACTCTCCCTGAACTTAAAAGGCTCTAGATTGGTACTGATAAAGAGGGTTTCTGGCATAATGCAGTATTAGAACAGAATCCATGTTATTGCTACCACTGCAAGATGTTTGGACACACCAAAGATAGATGCTTCAGGCTTCACCCCCTCCAAAGAAAAATGTGTCTACTAAGGAAAAGATTAATCAGTCCACTCCTCCAGAACCTACAGTTTTTGTGGAACCCTCTCCAACTGTGAATTTGGAGGATATATTGGGCACATCCAAAAGCTCAACAGCTCCGTTTAGCTCCAATGCTCCTACTAACTTATCCCCCAGATACTTCAGGGAGGAGGAAAATCAAGTAAATATTATTACTCCCCTAACTGATTCACTAGATGAAGGTAAGGCATCTAGGGAGAATAACTAGAAGGATATCACAGTCTTAGAAGCCTCTGAGAAGAGAGATATAGCTGAGATGAAGCTCTTAATGGAAGAGTAATGGCAAACACAAAAATCTAAGAAGAAGAAAAAGTTATTATCATAAGTTTAGAAACTAAAAGAAAGAAACAATGGGAGCACAGGTGTACTGAAGATTGAAGGGCCTTCTCCTTCTAGAGGAAGGACCAGATCAAGATCTCAGCCTTCTCTCCACTTTAATCCCTACAATGATTAATATTCTATGTTGAAATATAAGGGGAATTTCCCATCCCCAATCTTTAAGAAGACTGATCTATCTAAAAAAAAATACAAACTATGGTGTTTTGCTATACTAGAACCAATGTTTTAGAAAAACCCCCATAAAATTATTAGCAAATTTCATGGATTTTCTCATTATGCTAACAAGAATAATAAAATTTGGTTCTTTTGTAGGAATGAAATACAGTGGAGTACTCTTATTGACCATCCAAAATTTATACATCTCTCTCTTCTGATTCAAGGCCACCTAGAATATGCAACTTTCATTTATGTTGGAAGTCTCAAAGTTGATAGATGGGAGCTTAGGGAGGGCTTACATCTCATCAGTACTAATATGAACTCTCCCTAGATTGTTGGGGGAGATTTCAATTGTATCACTTCTGCAGTAGAGAAATCTGGGGGCAGACCTCGTAATCTGTCCAAAATGACTTTCTTCAATGATCAGATATAACAAGCTCGCTTGTTTGATTTGGGGTACCAGGGTCCTAAATTCACTTAGAAAAGGGGTTTATTGTGTGTAAGACTTGACAGGGTGCTAGTGAATGACTGTTGGCATAAGCACTATCTCCTAACTTTTGTTACTCACCTAACACTCACTGGTTCTGATCACAGACCTCTTCTCATATCTATTACTTCCCATAGCAATACCACATATCACCCCCCTTTCAGATATCTTAATATGTGGTCCAATCACCCCCTATTCATAAGCTGTGTTACTTCTAATTAGATGGATATTGACCATACTGACCCTTTCATCAAACTTAGCCTCCTTCATCTGAAAACAAGCAAAGCATTAAGAAAGTGGGGTTGGGAGACTTTTGGGAATGTTTTTTTCCAATGCCTTGTCTACTGAAATGGAAGTAGAGAAACTTGAAGTTGCTGTTCAGAATGAAACTGCCACTGAGACTGAGCTGCTTACTTCCCAGACTAATCTACTCAATGCCATTGACATACAAGATCTGTTAATCAAACAAAAAGCTTCTATTAACATTTTACTGAAGGTGATAGAAACACTAAGTTTTACCATGCTTATATTAGATACAAGAGGAAGTGCAATACCATTCACTCTATTTACTCTTCTGAGGGTAGATGGATTAATGACAATGATCTTATTGCTTTGGATGTTGTTAAGTACTACAGATCCTTACTGAACTCCTCAGCTGATCTAAATATTGATAATGAAAACTATTTTACTGAAGAATTATATTACACTAATCAGCTCAAACTCACTGAACCCCCTTTTGATGATGAAATTTGGGATGCCTTAAACACCATTGACAGCTCCAAATCTACTGGCCCTGATGGTTTTACTACTGACTTTTATAAAAAATCTTGGCACATTGTTAAAAAAGAGGTAATTGAGGCTATCAAGAGTTTCTTCAGGGGGGTCAATCTCCCAAGCTATTTTAGAGATACTTCTATTGTGCTAAGTCCCAAAGGAGATCTGCAGAAGCATGGGAACACTACAGGCCTATCAGCCTTACTTCTATCATAAGTAAACTCATCAGCAAGATCATAGTAAGAAGACTCCAACTTCACCTTGACAAGATTATATGACCAAACCATACTGCATTCATTAAAGGGAGATCTGTCACTGATAATGTGTTGCTGGAACAAGAACTCATTCTGAATTTGGATAAAATTAGTAGGGGGTAATCTTATCTATAAACTAGATATTAAAAAAGCTTATGACACCATTGATTGGAAATTTATTTTGGGGATTCTTACTGTCAGAGGTTTTCAACCTGATTTCTGTAAACTCATCCACGGGTGGCTCATTAATAACAAGCATTCTATTCTTATCAATGGCAAAGCCTTGGGTTCTTTCACAGCTACCAGAGGGCTCAAACAAGGTGACCCACTCTCCCCCCACTATCTTTATTATTGCTTTGGATTACTTCTCTAGAATGCTAGACAGGGTCATCCTCAACCAACAATATTTCAGATTTCAACACAAATCCACTATGGCTATCTCCCACCTCATGTATGCTGATGATATTATGATATTCTCTAATGTTCATAAAAATGCAGTTAAAAAGTCTACCATTGTCTGAAACAATTTCAAAATTACTCTGGGATGGAGTGTTGCCCTACTAAATGCCAACTTATCTTTAACAAGAGCGCATCTTCCAATTGCAAACATTGGGTCTCCAAATATACTGGTTTTGCCATTGCTAAAGACACTTTAAAATATTTGGGGGTTCATCTCACTTTGGAGAGATCTAAGCTGACCCAAATTGATGAGGTTTTTCACGAAATTCAGAAAACCTTATCTAGCTGGTCCCATTCAATGGTGGTAGAATTACTCTAATCAGAAGTACCTTAACTACCTTCCCCTCATATATTCTCCAAACCAATTATATGAAGAAAAGCATTTAAATTCAGTTGGAAAGAGTCTTTAATATATTCTTGTGGGCAGGTCAAAGGCAGCAGCTCCACTAGGCTTCTTGGCAAAAGGCAACTAAACCTAACATGGCCGGTGGGATGGGGTTCAACGGACTTCAACAAATCACACAGATTATTTTCTGTAAGATGTGGATCAATTTTAGAGCCCAAACTTCCCTATGGGCTAAGTTCATGAAAGGAACATACTGCAAGGGACAGCACCCATCTCTCATCTCCAGAAAGTTGGAGGACCCTAGAATTTGGACTAACTTGCTTAAAATTAGACACCTTGTTGAAGAAATGTACATTTAAGATTTGGGGAATAGTCAAGTGAACTTTTGGCTTGACCATTGGTGTCCTAAAGACTGGCTAGGGGCTCCCCCCTCTAATTTCACCCCTCACCTTTCAGGTTGTGATCTTTGGGAGGGGGACTCCTGGTCTGTTACTAAGCTCCAATCCATTCTACAGGAGCTCCACCTATCTCAAGTTACTAAGATTGTTTTTTATAAGGGTAGGAAAGACAAAATTATCTGGCATAGCTATGCTAACCAAAGTTTGACTAAGGCCATCTATGCCAAACTTTACTATTGGGATCAAGTCCCTAGGGGTGAAGCCATTTGGAACAGATATATATCCCCCTCTATATCATTCTTTTGTTGGAGGTTCTTCAACAATCTGCTGCCAAGTGATGATATTCTTAAACATAAGGGTTTGAGAGTGCCTTCTAGATGCTATTTTTATCAGAGATTTGAAGAGGACATCGACCACCTCTTCTTTAACTGTGAGTTTGCTCAAGAGGTGTCTAAGGCACTTCTCATAAAGATTAAAGTTGAGGGATTGGATAAGGACTAGCCTAATCTCAAAGATGGATGGCACAGCTGGAAAAGTAAGGAAGGTGATTCTATCCCTTTTATTGTGGCCTGGTTCTTGTGGATGTGCAGAAAAAGAAGAAAACATGAAGACAAGCCTATTCATCATTCCAAGGTTACTAGAAACTGTGCTTCCTACATAAATAAGCTGATTTAACTTAACAACTTCCCTAATATCAGTTTGCCTCAGACTACTGTAACCAAAAGTCATAACAAGATTGAGAAAGTTATTTGGCAACCCCCTGATCAACATACCATAAAGATTAATACTGATGGTAGCTTTTCTGAATGGGGTGCTCGGGTGGGGTGGGGGGGGGTTTCAGAGATTCCTCCAACAAATGCTTATTGTTCTTTCATGCTCCTACTAAGGCCCATGATGCTCTGGAAGCTGGCTTATTGCTATTTACTGGGCCCTTACCTTTGCACTGAAAGCTGCATGGTATAAAATGTAGATTGAGGAGGACTCCATTCAACTGATTACTTTCTCCAACACTAAACAACTGTCCTGTTGGCATCATATACATTATAAACAGAAAATTGGCAAACTCAACAAGCTATTTAAAGTCAATATGTCTTTCATCTGCCGAGAAGGAAACCAACCTGCTAATTGGCTTGTCAGACATGGCCTTTATACTAACTCCATTTCTGTTGCAACAAGGCCCCCCACCCCTGTTGCTTTCCTACTTCATGGAGATAATTTGGAGAATCCTCATCCAAGAATCAAGGCTAATCAACTCAAAGATCTCTAGTTATTTTTGGGCTTCCTCTTCTCTTTTTATCATTATTTACTTTTTTCTATGTTCTTGTATGTTATACTTTTGTGGATTGGTC
>JXCR01139846.1:0-13202 GCA_002079205.1 Phalaenopsis hybrid cultivar | reverse complement strand
TATATATATATATATATATATATATATATATTAAAAATTTCCCTCCAAAGCGGGCGACTGTATTTTAATTCAAGCAACCGACAGCTTCCACAAGATGAACCCCCTAAAAATAGTGCCGATAGTGGGCTCCTCTCTCATTAATAAAAGAGGTTCCTCCCACTTGAAGAAAGGTGTTTGTACCCATTGCGGTGGTGAAATTTTCTAAATCTTACATTTTCTTCCTTAGTAAGCCTTAGGTTAGTCTAGGTTTTGCTTTGTGGGCTCCCCCTTTGTGAGTCCTAGGACTAAATCCCAATGGGTCGGAAAACTCATTTTCCACAGCTTTGGTGATCCCAACCTCCTTTGGAGCGGTTGAAGGGTTCAATCTCGAAGGACGGTGAAAACTTACTAACTAGCACATCCAACAAGATTGTAGGAGTTCATAGGATGAAAAAATCTTTGTAGGTAGTCCTCCCTGCAAATGGTGAAAGAGTGCGTATGAGAAATTTGAGGGTGAGGTCCTCCAAATTTGCACAACAAAGTCGAAGGCGGCTATGTGACGTGTCAGGTAGTATGCTAAATTTTTCTTCATATTTAATACTTATTTTTGAAGAAACTGCACTTTAAAGGAAAGTAATTATAAGTTTTTATTGCAGGTATCAAATGTAGGAGATTTAGAGCAAATTGAAGCCAAAATGGAGCAAAAAGGAGGCAAATGGAGCAAATAGTGAACTGGAGCCTAGGTGTCAGCTTCTAGTGCTTATGAACCATTCCATGGTACAATGGCGCTATATATGGGTGGTTAGGAGATAGAGTACATCCAAACACCCAAGCAAGTGGTGTCATGGTGCCACAGACTAGTGCCTAGATGTAAGACACATTTTTAAAAAATAGAGAAGGCGGCTCCTATATGCTAGTGATTTCCCACGCATTCCTGAGAAGGAGGTGCCTAGGCACCAAAACTGTCATAGATAGTTTTTGCAACAGCCATGCATGAGAATGGGGATCAATTCTAGGGGTGAATAGAGTAGGAGTACGAGAAGAACATTTTTTAAGAAGTCCATAAAAAAATAAAGGAGTACATAAAAAGGGAGGATAGATCTAGGTTTTTCAATTTTCTACATTACCTTTAAGATATAAATGTGAAATTGTAAGGGATTACTGTTATTAGTGAAAGGATGACTTGGAGATAACTTGGGGAGGAGTTTTCTCTTCTGTTCTCATGGATAAAGATAAGTCTTTTATTTCATATTGTCTTGTATTAGTGTAAAATAATCTTGTTTGACTTTTCTTTATTATGATGATGAATTATTGTGGTTCCTTCATGCTTAGTTAGTGATTCCTTTACCCCTTCCTCTTGTGATGAAATAGTAATTCTTGTAGGTATGTGGTTACATTTAGAGTGAATTTTTATTCATGATTGCGATAGTTTTTCACTTAATGCTTCATCTACAAATCATTATGGTCATTTGGTGTGTTAAAATCTATTGTGATTCCAATAAAATAAGGGAGGGCGATGGTGCTAAAAATTAGTAAAACCTCATTGATCTATATGGTGAAAGAAAATTAATTTGTAGATCAGTGCAAATAAATTGGGAGATAAGTTTAATGGGGGTAACATGGATGTTTCTAGAAGGATAGGCAAAAACACTTTACCTAGTTAAACCTAATTTCCTTATGCATTAGGAAAAGTGTAAGGAAAATGTATGCTCTTATTTTTAAAAAATTCAAATATAATTTCTATGTGTTCCATTCCTATAAAAATTACTAATTTCATTGCAAGGTATTTGTCATAGATTGAATTCTCTTAATTTATTTAACTTTAGAAAAATTACCTTTTTAGTAAATTTATATGATTTGTAGTATTTAGCAGAATTCACTAGCACAACCTAAATCAAACTTATTTCCAAGAAAAGATTCTTTTTATTCAATTATAACTTTTCTAAAGTCTTTAAAATTTAACAGTCTTCTCTGTTGGATCAATACTCTAGACTAAAGAAATTATAAAGATACGTGCAGTTGCGTAAAATACCTAGTGTTTAGTGTTAAACCGTAGAAAAACTCTAGTTATAAAATCTATAAAATATATTTTAGAATTGTTATATTTCATCCCTAAATCATTTGGTATGTCGACGGTCGATTAGGTTTTTGGTGTTGTTGCCGGGGAAGTGCAATGGCTAATTTGACTTAGAAAAATTTTAATTGAACTAATTAAACTTAGATTTGGAAAATCATATTGTAGCTTCTTTGTTTAAGTTTTTGTTTCTGTTTCAAAAGTTTTCACAAAAATGATATATATATATATATATGGTATACATCATGGTGGCAACGCAAGGGGCTCTGTTAGGGTTTCTCCAATGGTGGCTTCTCTCTGCTGGCTGCTAGGGCTAGAGGTGGAAGATTGGTTCAAGCTTCTAGTTAGACTACTTCTTCCAATCCCCTTCCTAGTCTCATTTATTTGATTTATTTCTTCCCAGGTTTTATGTTTTTTGAATTCTTGCAATTACTGTTCCAGTAAGTTTTTATTGTCGGGCAGGGTTTTCCTTGTCTATCTATTTTGTTTCTTCCCCAATCACTGCTGAGTTGATTTCAACTAATCCAATTTTTTTGGTAAAAAAAGCCTATGTGGTTGTCATGGGTCTGCAACCTAATGGCCCCTCACTAAAGGCACCAATAGCTCTCAATGCATTAGGATATTTAGCTAAAATGAAAGAAACAGTGGTAGAAGGTGTGTGTCCAGTAGCTTAAAACTTATGGCTATTTCTAGCCATCCAAATGAACTACAAAGCTAAGAGAATAAAATAAAGAAATTTCTTGTGAAAATAACCAACTTCCTACCATGTATGAAGAATACTTTCCAAGCTCAAAGAAATAGGCCTAGTAATACCAAAAAAACTCCCAACCATCTCCCACACAAATCTAGCAAAGAGGCATGCAATAATAGATGATGAGGGGACTCAGCCTCCTTACAAATATAATAAAAGGAGGACATCGTCAACCCTTTCAACTTTAGAATATCATCCAGAAAGAGTAATTTTTTTAAATCTCCAAAGATAGAAAGCAATAGAAGGAGAAATATATTGGTGTCATATATAAGAGCTCTATTTCCAGTTGTGAAATCTGTAAGTGTGGGAATAGATCATTTTAGTGATAGATGTGCTTGTTTGAAACTTCCACATTAGAACATCTCTTGTATAAGTAGAAAGAGGGATTTTAGCAATAGAGTTAGCTTCTTCCCCAACAAAGGAAAGAAGCATAGACAGATTCCAGCTTCTATTGAGCCAAAGATCAGAAACAAGTAGATGTGTGTCATTAAATGTATAAGGTGAGTTCGTAAGATTTGAAGTGCGCCAATGATCATGATAAAACGAAATGTTACCATCTCCCACATCTTAAAATATGAAATGAGAAGCCACAGTTCTAGTAAGAGTAATTGCCTTCCAGATTTTGGAATCCCCAATCTTCCAAGTGACAATAGAGGGATGTATAGAGGAGCAAAATTTATGCTTGCACATATTTATATCAATGACTTGTTGCAAACTTTTAAGTCCAAGACCCCCAGAAACAAGTGGTTTGCTGATTTATTTCCAATTAGCCCAGATTTTACTAGAATGGTACCAAGGAACTTAGTAAAGAGTAATTCAAGTTGTTTTTGGGTGCACTTTTTAGTTTGAGAACTTGCATAGCATAGAGAGGTAGACTAAAAAGCACACTTTTCAACAAAGCAAACCTACCACCATTAGATAAGAATTTATTTCTCCAATCATTAATCCTGTTTTAAATTTTTCAACAATCTCATTCATTTGAACTTGCTTCTTCCTCCCTCTAAGGATATTCACACCAAGGTATTTAAGGGATAGTTTGGAAATCTTACAACCCGTAAAGGTGGATGCCCAATTTTCAATAGTTTGATGTACAGTTTTCCCAAAATATAAGGAACATTTAGCTAGATTAAAAACTAAACCCGAAGATTTCTGAAAGTCCTTCAAAAGAAGTATAGTGGCCTTAATAGCAGACTTACTGGTATTAGAGACAAGAATAATATCGTCAGCATAAACAAGATGACTAGCCAAATTTTTTGACTTATGAGAATATTGTAAATGAGGATAAAGTTTATGTAAATTATTAACAAGCCTTGAAAGATAATCAAAAGCAATAATAAAGATGGTGGGGGAGAGAGGATCTCCTCACTTAATGCCTCTGTAAGCCGAGAAGAAACCATGGGCTTTACCATTTAGGGTTTAGGGAACACTATTACAAGAACACTATAGTAGTTTTTAGTCAGCCATCATTTAATAAGCAAACAAAAATACTAAAAAAAATCTTTAGTTGCAAAATATTAAGAATGAAATCCGAGCTAATGGTATCAAAAACCTTTTTTTATATCAAGCTTAAAGATCATGTTACCCCCTCTACATTTTTTTGTCCAGGTGCTCAATAATTTCTTGTGCTAAAAGAATGTTATCTGTGATATCTCTGCATTTAATGAAAGAAGAATGTTATGGAGAAATAAATTTGGAGAGATGTGGTTGCATCCTATTCACAATAAGCTTACTCAAAACTTTAGAGAGAATAATAGTAAGAGAGATAGGACAAAAATTATCCCATGAATTGTGTCATTGACCTTGGGGATAAGTATAATTAGAGCAGAGCTGAAGAAATCACTAGGATTTTCCCTAAGGAAAAAATTTTGAACAATAACAATTACCTCATTTTTTATGATATCCGAGTAGTGAACATAGAAAGAAGATGAGAAACCATTAGGATTAGGGGTTGTGTTGGGACATATAGGTTTGAAAGCAGAAAGAATTTTATCCTCTTGAGATGGGTGAGTTAAAGATAGGTTGGAAATGTAACTTGCTTCATTAATAAAGACATTTGAATCCTTCAGGGTAACCTGTACAATAGATTGATAAAGCTCAGTAAAATAGAGCACAACATTTTCACTAATATCCTCCATATTAGTTAAAGTGTGACCATTGACAGTCTTAATCTACAGAATGCTATTGATGTTTCTTCTATGTTTTAAAGTTGCATGAAAGAACTTCATGTTTCTATCACTAGCAATAAATGATATATCAATAGCTTTCTGTTGAAGAAGGGATTCTTCCAAATTAATTGCATCCAATAGAGACAGGTGTGCTTGTGCAACATTTTCCACTAAAGCAGGAGTACTAATAACTTGAGCCTCTAACTGATCAACCTTGTGTTGAGCTTCAAGCACTTTATTATGCACATTGCCAAAAACTTTATGATTCCAATTTTTGCGATGAGCAGCCAATTTCTTATGTAACTTCCATAAGGTAAACCATGGTGTCCCAACACCATCAACTTTCCAGGACTATTGCACAACACTTAAGAAAGGTATTATGGTAATCCATATATTAAGGAATTTAAATCTAGAAATAAGAGGACTGAAATTAAAAGATAAAGTGAGTAAGATGGGATTATGATCAGAAGAAGCATAGCTTAAATGCTCAACACGAATGATAGGATAGAAATTTAAGAAAGTAGATTTTCCAAAAAAACTATCCATCCTTGGAAAGAGTAAGCCTCTCCTCCAAGTATAAGATGACCTAGAATAGCAAAGGTCAAAAAGACTAGCACATGCAATAGAGTTACAAAAATAATTTATGAGAACGGAATCACATCTACCACCACCTTTCCTCTCAAAAGGCTTCATAAGCATGTTAAAATCTCCACCCACAAACCAGTTTTCCTTTATAATATCTCCCATTATCTTTTGTTTTTGCCTAAGCAAAAAGTTATCCTGCAGAACAGAGCCTACATAAGCAAAAGTACCTCAACCATGAAAGTCTTCCATTTTAAAATGAGTGAGAACAAATTGTTCCTCATCCTCCACAATAGATAAGACAACTGAGTGCTTCCAGAAAACCCAAATTTTGTTATTCTTATTGCAGGACTTATAACCTTTAAATTTTTCCAGAATCCTGTCTTTATTAACATGTACAAGAGGCTCCAAAATAATAAAAATGAAAATTTTTTACTCTGCAAAGATACTTGAGTCTATTAAGGGAGGCATGGTCTGTCATTCCCCTAATATCCCAAGTCATGATGTTAAACATGTTTTCTTAAGCCAGCCCTTCTAGAGGATCTAGAAGGGTTTCCTAATTGCTCGCCAATTAAATAATATGTGCCCTCTTGAATAATATTACTGGCATTTAAATTAGAGACTTCATTATTTCTTTTGTCTTTACTTCTAGAACGCCTTTGAACTTGCTACTCATTTTCTAACTCATTTGTTGCACGTTGTAAGGGAGCATTAATAGCAACATTTGAGGAGGATGGCTGAGAGGCTCTTTCAGAAGGCTGCTTATCTAACATGGCATCAAAATTTGAGTTAGGCTGCAAATGAGTTTCTAACGTAGTATCAATATCAGAGGTGGTATTTAAATGAGTAGGTGGAAGACAGTTTGCAATGGGCATATTATCTTCCATTTTGCACTCCTTTGGGGGAATTAGGGAAGAGTGTTCTGTTAAGACATCATTTTACTGTATGGGAGGATTTACATATCAACCTCACCATTTTGAAGATCAACATTGGGTGGTGTGACTTGGTGAGTGGCAGGTTCAAAATTTTTAGTGTGAGTAACCTTTTGGTTGGGTTGTTGATGATGTTTATCTCCTTTAAGTTGGGGAATTAATTTAAAACATTGTGAAGTGTGATGGCCAAACATTGAGCAATGAGTACAATAGGGGGAGTGACACTCAATTTCAACCTGTTGCCAATAACCTCTATGTTGAGAGCCAATCAAGATTTCATTCCAAAAAAGATGTGTAATGAGCCTTTCAACGAGAACACAATCTTTTGAGGGTCATGTAAGAGCAAAATGGTGCTATCCATTTTCAAAAATTTACCATATGCAACAACTAAGAAAACAAGATTTCATGATTAAAGAGATGTAATTTTAGACCAAGGAAATGAATCCAAACAGGTATAACCGACAGTTTGGTCTTTGGATTGTATTGCACTAACCATTTTAGGAATTTCGTAACCCTATCATCAATTCATAAAAACCTCTTATCAAAGAGCCTAGCATAGTCCTCATCATTTTCAAGTTGGATTACTAAGTGTCGATTGTCTAAAATCCCAACTTTCCACCATCCCTTTAGCCTTAACATATTAAACTCCCTATGAATCAAATCAATCTTAGGGTGAATATACTTAAATTTCCAACCAATGCTAACCGACTCGTGGAGGCTAAAATCAAAGATTCAAAATCAGTGATAAACATGGCAAGCTTCCCATTTTTCATCCCTAAATTTTAATAAATGAATAATCTCCAACCAAATTTAAGGATTCATGGAAACCTTATGGAAAGTGGCCACAAGAAAGAGTGACAGAAGGACTGCCTCACCCATCCTAAAACGTAGCCTCAAAACTCTTACCAGAAGACAAACCAAGAAGATGAAATAAACAAAAGAGAAACAAGCTAAGGGAAAGATCTCACCAACAGAGACACAAAGCAACGAGATCCCCATTATCACACGTGCAGTCACTAGAGTGAACCCTAGAGGAGGAGGCCACCATCATATATATATATATATATATACACACACACATATATATATAAAGAGAAAAACTTCTATTAAAATAAAGATTCAGATACAATTCTGAGGTGTGGAATCTGTAATAGGTCGCACTCTAGCAGAAAGTGAAGAGGAGGAGGGAGAAGAGAAGAGACTTTGACTTCAGCGATGAAGAGTCCTTTTCTAAAAAGCTAATTTGCAGGGCAATGTCCTTCCATGTAAACAAAGGAAACTTTGACCTTCATCAATGCTTTGAGATTGTTGATCATCTGCATTCATTGAGAGGTTCTTCAGGAGGGTGCATCATTATCATTTAAAAGAATCAACATTGTAGTTGAATCCACCTCCACCCATAAGTGGAACCAATTGGACATACATGCCAGTTTGACTGCCCAGTAAATAACAATCAATTCAGTTTCTAGAACTTCTTCAGCCAATATGGGAGCTGAGAACCAAAGTAAGCACTTGCCTTCTTGATTCCTGAACACTCCTCTCACCCCAGTTCCAAGATGGGAGAAGCTTCCATCAGTATTCACTTTGATAAAAGGTATGAGGGAGTTTTCCATAGTACTTGAACTATCTTGGGCAATTAGATAGATTCAGCCATGTTTGTAGTACAAAGTTGAGGGAAGGACTTGTATTTGATTAATTTGATAGGGTAAGAGGGACAATTCGTGCCCACCTTACTGGCCGTGGCTTTTCCTTCCTTGAATTTGGTTAGGTTTCTTTCCATCCAGAAGAACCATGAGACTATGAAAGGGATGGCACCAGCCTTGGCAGACTTCCAGCTATTTCAACAAGATTGCAGATTGAGCCAATATAGATTTACAGTGTTCAGTATAAGTAGATTTATGAGCTCTCTCCAAACTTGTTGAGAGAAACTGCATTCAAAAAATAGATGAGAAATGGTTTCCTCAATAGTTTTGCATAGATAGCATCTAGATGGGCCTCTCAAACCTTTCATCTTCGATATATCATCAGTTGGGATAAGTTTCTGAAAAATCCTCCAGTAACAGAAGGACATGAAAGGGGATAAAAATTTGTTCCATATTGCTTCTCCCCAGGGGACCTCATTCCAATTATTGAGTTTGAGATAAATGAATTTTGTGATATTGTGATTGGAGCTATAAATCCATTTAATATTATCTTGTTTGGTTTTATCAAATTGTACAGTGGAGATGTTCAGAGTAGAAGAAACCTCAAGCAAAGAATAAAGTTTATCCATGGACCATTGATTCTTCTCCCAGCAATCAAAAACCTTGAGATTTTGATTAATAATAGTGGAATTGGGTTGCAACATATATTTAGGACACTAGTGGTCCATCCAAAAATGTTTTTTTCCTTATGCAAGGTCCCATAGAAAAATATCTTCAGCTAAACTTCTCACTTTTAACATATTGGTCCATAGCTTGGAGTCACCAGTCTTTTTATTAACCAGTTTTGGATGATTTTATTTGCAATATTTCCCCGGCAAGAGCTTGGCCCATAATGAATCCTGCTATCTAAACTTTATCCAGATATTGCAAAGGTTAACCTATTATAATTGTTTCAAGCCCTTAAACCCCAACCAACCTACACTAATGGGTTTGACAACCTTTTGCCAACTGGATCAATGAAATTGTTGTCTATGCCCTAACCAAAGGAACCTATTGAAAAGACTTTCCATTTGCAATTATGTGCTTATCTTCATTGTGGTCATTTGTAAGATGTAGGAGGGAAAAGTAGTGAGAATGCTCTTGAGTAAAGTGATTCTACCCCCACTAGATAGAGAAGAAAAAGTCCAGTTGGACAGTTGGTCAGCAAGCTTGCCCAAAACTTCATCGAATTGAATTTGCTTTCCTCTTCCTTTGATGAGGTGGACTCCAAGAAATCTAAAAGGGGTTAGTACTCTAGAGAAATTGGTGAAGTCAAGAATCTAATCGTTAATGTTGGATGAAATGTTCCTCCTGAAAATTACAATCCATTTGTCTGTATTGAAATGCACTCCAGAATGATATTGGAATAATTTAAGGCATCTAGAAAATTTCTTCACAGCATTTTTGTTAGCCCTTGAGAAAATCATAATATCATAAATATAGACCAGATGAGATATAGCAATATTTGATCTGTGATGGTACCTTGCATTGGAATTGGAGAGAAGGCAGCTAACAAGCATTCTGGAAAGATAATTCAGTGTCATATTGAAAATGGTTGGAGAGAGTGGATCCCATTGTTGCAGACCCCTAGTGGCAGTAAACTAACCCCAAGCTTGATCATTAGTGATTATTAAATGAGCATTGTGTTTGAGCCATCTTGTCATGTGATCATAGAAGTCCCTAATGAAACCTCTGGCCTTCAAAATGTCTAGATAAACTCCCAGTTAATACTATCATATGCTATCTGAATGTACTATTTATAGAGAAAATTCCCTCTTTTACAGGCTTTATCCAAGTCTAGTAGAAGTTATTGAGCCAATAAAACATTATCAGCAATAGATCTTCCCTTAACAAAAGCAGTCTGTTTAGGGCTGATGAGCTTCCCAAGATGAAACTGAAGTCTAGCCACAATAATCTTGCTAATGACTTTAAAAAATACTATGATAAGGCTGATAGGTCTGAACTGGTTCCAAATTCTTTTTTCAGTATGTTTAGGAATAAGCACCAAGATTGAAGCATATAAATATTAGGGTATGTGGTTTTTCTGAAAGAAACTCTGAATACCCTTGATTATGTCTTGTTTGATGATATTCCATGTTTTCTTGTAGAAGTGAGTAGTAAACCCATCACGGTCTGCGGTCTTAGCACTATTAATAGATTGTAAGGCCTGCCAAATTTCATTCTCCTCAGGTGGGTAGGTCAGATGAAGAGTACTAGTATAGGAGTGAACAACTCTGAATAGATTATCATCTATAGGAGTTTTATCCACCAGAGGTTGGGATAGGAGTTAACGAAAAAATCTGACTGCATTTTCAGCAATGGCTTCCTTATCATAGATCCAATTGCCCTCAGCATCTTGAATGCCATGGATAGTATTGCACTTCCTTTTATATTTTATGTAAGCATGATAGAATTTAGTATTACTGTTGCCATCTTTGAATTTGTTGATAGTTGCTTTCTGAGTAAGAAAATATTCTTGCCAATCAATTGCAGTGAGCAGTCTTTCTTGTGGAAGAATAAAGGAGCTCTCCCCTTCCTCCTGGTTAAAAACAACAGCTTCAATAGTCTTAAAAACCCATTCAAAAATTTCCACATTTAATACAAAAATTCCCAAAGGATTCTAAGCCTCAGGTTCTAAGGGCTCTGCTGGTTTTGAGGTGCAGCAGCCAGATCTTGATTAGAGGGTCTTCATGGTGGATCCCATTCCAATGTTGAGCTACAAACTCAGTGAAGGAAGGATGTTCAGACTAAAAATTTAGGTACCTGAAAGGTGGAGGAAGGGATGGTGAGGGGGGAGGTGTATCAATTGAAATCAACAATGGTCTGTGATCAGATCCAACAATGCTAAAGTGAGTAACAGAAGTGTGGAGGAATTTTTGAAGCCAACAGTCATTCACCACAAATCTATCAAATATTTCCAAAATTTTCCCTCTCCTCCAAGTGAAAGAAGAGCCAATGAAAACAAGATCAAATAGATGGGATGCCTGGATATTATCACTGAACTTGGTAAGTTTAGACAGGTTTAGAGATATGCCCCCAATCTTCTCTGCTGAAGTAGCAATGCAATTAAAATCTCCACCTGCCATCCATTTATCTGACATATTTGATCCAATGGAATGGAGTATAGACCACAGTTCAACTCTAGAGGCTTTATTGCATCCAACATAACTAAAGGTCACATAACCAGAATACCCATTCATGATAAAGGCAAGATGAACCAGTTGGGAGTAGTCCAACAAAACATTCCAGGAAATCTCTTTTCTACAAAATATCCATATCTTATTTTTGTTATTAGTAGAGTGGGAAAAACATTGAATTTTTTTAATTAGCTTTTGGGGATTTTTGTGAAGCAATGGTTCTAAAATAGTGAAACACCAAAGTTTATATTTTTTAGTAAGGTGAAGAAGCCTTATGAAAGAGAGGGGGTGGGCAATCCGCCTAATGTTCCAATAAAAGAACTTAACCATAAGAAGATGGTTATGATCTGAATCTTGCCTTTCCTCTCCTAAATTTAGAAGGGGAGTAAATTCTAGAAGGACTGCTGTGAACATTAGAAGAGCCTTCCTGCAGCCTATGTAATTCAAAATTAAACTTCTTTTTTTTGTTTGCTTTTTCAATTTGCCAATCGGGGTCTAAAACCAGGGTCATTTCCTTTAGGACATTAGGGGAGGAATCCAATTGTACTGTGGAGGAAGAACAAGCACCATCCACCATCATTTTTTTGTTGAGTAGTGGTATTATTCTCCATAGGTTGATTAGTCTCTAACTTTGGGTTCTCAGTTGTAAGATCCAAAGTCTTCTTAACTTCAAGGGGAATAGATGTTTGAATCACAATAGGTTCTCTACTAACAGATTGTTGATGCTCCCCTTGACCTGAAGCCCCCTAAACATCATGAGCATTACCCAGGTTTTTATCAGTGACAGGAACAAAATCTCCCTGACCTAAATCTTTGGATTTATTTTTGATGGCTGGATGCAGCCTATAGCACTTGTCTTGTGTATGTCCAAACATTCTTTAGTGAGGGCATTCACTATTTTTTGCAAATGTCCATCCTCCACAGTTCCAGCCAAACTTCTTCAACCTCTGACAACATGAAATCTCTTTCAACTAATATCCTTGCGACAGAAGGCCTGGAAAAGTTGTACGTAGGAAAATCCATTTTTAAAGGCCTGCTCAAAGACAGCCCAATATTGAATAACACCTTGTGATTGAAAAAATGTAAGGGCAGTTCAAGTAACTGAAACCAGATGGACACAATGGGAGGCTCTTTGCTTGGATCAAAATTGGGAGTCCATTTAATATTCTTCATAGTAATTCCTTCCATGATCACTATTTTTTTATCAAATAACTTGGCATAGTCTTCTTCCAATTCTAGCTTAATCAGAATGTGACTGCCATCAAGCAGGCCAATCTTCCAAGCTCTAAAAAAAGAGAAACCCTCAAAGAATCTTCTCATCAACTCCATCTTGGGATGACCAAGCTTAAATTTACCAATAAGCATAAACTTACATTCAGCCTTCAAGCAGTTCAGTTCCTCCACTTGGTAGAAAATAGCAGGCTTCCCCTCTTTTACACCTAGGGGATTAATAAGATGGAAATTATCTTTACCTAAGGCAGCTTCATGGTAAGAATTGGTGGGAACAGGAATTTCAACATTGTTAGGAATTTATTGTCCTCTACCTACTACTCCAACATAGGTGGCTTTAGACCATTGGGCATTTGTCTCCACATTAATAGGGAAAGCTTCAGCCATGAGAGCAGCATAAATAATAAACACCAACATAAAAATTTCAATGGTACAATAACTTCAGCAAGGTTGTGAACTCCAACAACACCCAAGAAGCTAAAGAGCTAACTCCACTTAGCAAAACCAATAAGAAATCCTTCAGCAGGATCCACGACTACCAACAAGTCCAGTCACCCCACCTGGCCGTCATCCCTGCAGCAGAAACCCTAGCAGAGCATTCCCCTTACCCGCCATTATATATATATATATATATATATATATATATATATATATATATATATATATATAT
>JXCR01139844.1:89453-115295 GCA_002079205.1 Phalaenopsis hybrid cultivar | reverse complement strand
ATCATGGAAATTGGTTGAGAAAAATTCATTCCAAATTGGTCTAACTTCCTTGAAATTGCAGCGACTTGATTTGCTAAGATAGTAAATGCATCAGTTTCATGAATGTTGACTACTTTCTTGGGATTTACCCTCTCAAAAGGCCATTGAAAATTATTGGTAGCCATCTCTTCAATTAAAACATAAGCGTCATAAAATAGTTTTGGCATAAATGAACCACCAGCAACGACATCGATAATAGATCTAAGAGAACCAATTAATCAATTATAAAAGGTTTGAATTATTAACTAATCTGGTATAGCATGGTGTGGACATTTTCTTAAGAGTTATTTAAGTCATTCCCATGCTTCATAAATAGATTCCCCTTCAAACTGATTAAAAGATGTAATATAATTTCTAAACTTCACAGCTTCATAAATAGATTCCCCTTCAAACTGATTAAAAGATGTAATATCATTTCTAAGCTTCCCAGCAGATAGATTCCCCTTCAAACTGATTAAAAGATGTAATATCATTTCTAAGCTTCGCAGTTTTTGTATGTGGAAAATATTTAGCAAGGAATTTTTGTGCTAAATCACCCCAAGTTCTGATAGATCCAAGTGCTAATGAATTCAACCACATCTTAGCTTTATCCCTCATTATGGAAAGAAATAACCTAAGTCTTATGACATCATTTGAAACACCATCATATTTAAATGTTGCACATAATTCTAGAAAATTGGTAAGATGTAAATTTGGATCTTTAGTTGGTGATCCCCCAAACTGATTATTTGATACCATTTGGATAATAGCAAGTTTAAGCTCAAATGAATTAGCCACTACAGTAGGTTTTTGAATACTACAATGAAGTTCATCTACATTAGGGTTCGTCTTAAAGGTCTAAACTCTTGATGAATTTCAGTATTTTGATTATTTTGGTTTGCCATTTCTATAATTTTTTTAGATTTTTCAAGATTTTTAATTTTTTTGGTTTTTCTGAATTTTCTAATAGTTCTTTCTAATTCAAAATCGTAGGGCACTAGTCCTTCAGAACCTGAACTACACATACACTAACATAAAATAAAATAAAATAAGATAAAACATACAAAAAGAGATACAATATTTAAAGTTTAAATAAGTCTTTCTAGAAATAGAAATTTACTTAATTTTGTTTCCCGACAACGGTGCCAAAAACTTGATCCCATACTCAATGGCCTATGCACAGTATAACAATATTTCTAATGGTGTTTTTCACTTATATTTTTTTTATTTTACAACAAAATCAAAAACTTGATCCTGAAGAAAAATAAGAATTTAACTTTTTAATTTATATATATTTATATTGAGATACTATAAAAACTTGATCCTAAAGAAAAATAAGAATTTAACTTTTAATTTATATATATTGTGATACTAAATAAAAGTATACGTATCGTTATCAAGTAATATATGACTTTTTGATTAAGACCTGAATATCGAACCCACATATACGTATCGTTATCAAGTAATATAGGACTTTTTGATTAAGACCTGAATATCGAACCCACAAGAGTATCGTTATCAAGTAATATAGGACTTTTTTATTAAGACCTGAATATCGAACCCACAGGGAAATATGCAATATGCTATCAAGTAATATAGGACTTTTTGATTAAGACCTGAATATCGAACCCACAAGGAAGATTATGAAATACGCACTTTATTGAAAAATTTTCTATTTTTAAAAAGATAATTACTTAAACTAAAAATGATTTTGTAGGAATTTAAAATTTAAATATTTTTGGTATTTTTGATATTTTGACAAAACAATAACAACTTAAAAAGATAACTAAAGTTTTTGTAGAAGAAAAGTACTTAATATGAAAATATATTTCTTTTTATCATGAATCAATAATACATATAAGAATTCTATTATAGAAGTATGCAAATTGTGTTGTGCCAAATAGGAGAAATAATATTCTTTACCCTTACTAGAGATGCTATAAAGAACAATGACTATTTTAAAGTTTGAATAGTTATAAAGACCGGCTAGGCATGGAAGATACTAGCTCTAACTCTAGAGTTCCCTCGATTCCCTCCACCTGAGGGCTAACATTCTCATATATGAACCTAAAATAATAGACCAAGTTGGGGCTTTAACCTGTCACTTTAAAGTCCTCTAACACTCACCCATCAATGAATCTTTCCCTATTTTTTTGCAGTCAATCATATGAATTACATTTTCATTCATACAACCTCATGTGATTATTTTCAATTGTTGACTAAGAACCAACCCGGTTCTTACATGTTCTCACAATAAATTTTAACATCTGGATTGGCCAAATCAAGAATTAAATGAAGTGCATGGATTTAAATCATTACAACTTCTTCCAACATTAAAGATCAATACTCTCTATAAATTCCACGTTCATGGATTTAAATCATCAAAACTTCTTCCAACATTAAAGATCAATACTCTCCACAACTTCCATCCATATTTAAATTTTCACAACTTTTTCCAACATTAAAGATCAATACTCTCCACAACTTCCATCAAATAATTACTTATCATTTTAAGAAGAAAGATAAAGAAAACTACTCATAATCCATGGAGAAAATTTAATTACTTATCATTTTAAGAAGAAAGATAAAGAAAACTACTTAGAATCCATGGAGAAAACGACTTAATTACTTATCATTTTAAGAAGAAAGATAAAGAAAATTACTCAGAATCCATGGAGAAAATAAAACTACACTTTAGTTTTAAAGAAGAAATCATTGTCAAACCATAACAAGTCTCGATTAAAACTAAAAAGTAGTCTAAAATAAAGATAAAAACTTATCTCAAGTCTTCCACCAAACTCTTGAAGTTCCTTTGAATCTCTTCTCTTTTACAATCACTCTAAACAAAATAACAAAAAAAGATAAAGTAAATAAAAAGTGGTTCCTAAAAATCTCTCCGACTAACTCCCCAGAGAAGAACTTTCAAAATTTGCCAATATTTTCAGATCTAAGTCCTCTCTTCTTTCTTTTATAGTTTTCCAAGAGGTGCCTTGGGATCTCTTCAAAATGTTTTCTTCTTTCTTTTATAGTTTTCCAAGAGGTGCCTTGGGATCTCTTCAAAATGTGTCTTGATTGGATGTATTTGCCCAAGAGACACATCCTTTTATGAGAATTTTCGTCCATGCTGGTTACAACCACCTATTAAGCCAATTGGTGCCTTAAAAACCTCTTCAAAATTCATGAAAACTGATTTTACTCGTCTAGTAGCTACCACTGACGCTTAAGTGCAGGGTCTCAGCGCTTAGGCGTGGCCTTCTCTATTTAATCGGCGCTCAAGCGCCAGATCTGGTGCTTAGGCACCAAAACTCTTTTGCATAATTTTTCACCTTTTTGCTCAAAATTTAATCCTTTTTCACTCCTTTAAGCATTTTTTCCCTTTTTACTTATATCTGCAAGAAAAACACAAAAATATACCTTCCATTAAAGCACAATATCTCAAAAATAGGTATAAAAATGTGTCTAAAAATACTATCTATTTTAGGCGTATCACTTCTACATCTAGACCATCTACCTCACGTGCTTCCATATCTCGAGGTGCGTCTATTAAGACTCAAGATCAATTATTGCAAATAATGATGGATAATATTAATTTTACCGCTGATAGGGTACAAAATTTAGAGCATCTTGCAGAGCATACTAGTAGGTATAATAGAAGAAAAAGTGATTATGAAGAGAAGTTTCACTTAGCTTTGGAGAGCCTCATTTGGGGTAACCAAGGAGTGCAATTTCCTCCATTTCCTAGATATACTGATTATGAGTCTGCAAAAGTTTGGGATAGCGGTGATTCAGAGGATGAAGAGTAAAGCTGAGAGATTTATTTTATGATTGTAATATGATATGAATTATGTGGTCTGGGCTTGCTACGTTTGCATCTGTGTGTTGATTTGAACTTTGTGATGTGGTTTGAACTTTTATGTTTAAGTGAGAATTTTGATGTGATGTGTTTTCATGTTTTGGACTCGAGACATGTATGTATGTTTACTTGTTTAGATATTGTGATGTGTGAGACTTTTATTTTTAATTGTATTGTGATGTTTGTGTTAGTTAGTAGTTTGTTTTAAAATTCTAGGGTAGTAACTGTTGTGAGTTTTGTGATGTAGTTAGTTTAGAACTTAATTTTATATCTCTTGTAAAGTTGAAAATCTGGCTAACTTCGATATTAAATTTCAATTTCTGAAACTGCTACCCTGTATTTTTCTTTTATCATGTTAGTGTGTTTGTTTTTATGCTAAGATCATGAAATCAAGTTTGTATGTATGTTTGCTTTTATGTTTATACCCACTGTTTAGAAGTCTATTGAATCTCAACATGTTAATATGAAATGAAAATATAAAAAATTTAATCAAAAATTAATTTTACTCTTGTTTTTAGTTTTATACTTGTATCATTAGGGTTTAAAATTCCCGTTAGCATGTTATTTTTAAATTTTCATTCCTGCTTATATATATTTAATGCTAAACTATTTAATCTATTAAAAATTTAAGTTTGGGGGGATGAAAATTATTTTAAAAAAACTGAAATTTTATTTGTTCTCAAATGTGCTACAAGTGAATTTGATTTGAATAGAAAAAAATTGATTATGTATATGAAGTTATATTAGGGAAGTAGAATTTGATTTTAGAAATGAATTAGAAAATTTAGTTAAAATTTTTAGTAATGAAGAAAAACTTTAAGTTAAAATGTTTTTAGATGAGAAAATGATTAATATAAGTAACTATCTTTAGAAAGAAAATTTGTATTTTTGAAAAGTTTAGAAAATTTAGACTTTATTTTTAATACTTAAATTTCTTTTATTAAAATAATTTTGAAAACCTTTTAATATTTAATAAGTAAAAGACTTATATCAAGACTTTGCTTTAGGAAATGAGAAGTGGAATTCAAAATCATCAAAGACCTATCCAGATATAGTAATCCTTGCCTGGAAGGAATAAGAAAAGAAAAAAGAAAGAAAAGAAAAAGAAAAGAAAAAGAGAGAAAAAAAAAGAAAAAGAAAAATAAAAATAAAAGAGAAAAAAATTAGGAAGGAGAAGCTTGAGGATTAGTGCATAATCAAAAATTGGTTCTACATTTGATCTTTTTAAAGTATAAGACTTGAGAAACACTTAAGCTTATATATATAATATTGTAAGTAAAATTATTTTTAATGATAATTTTTAAGTGGAGATAATAAAAGAAACTAAATTCTAAATTTGGAAAATCTACAATACATTTATGAATTAGATAGAAACTCATATTTTCATCTTTCTTAACTTAAAGAATTTTTAAACTTTAAGTTGGTCTCATTCACTGAATATTTTTTCTAAATTAGACTGTTATATTTCTAAATCAAAATTTTAGTAACTCCTAAATAAACTCATATACATATCATACATATGTAGTTTTTAAAGATAAAAGTGTCACTTGAGGACAAGTAACATTTTATTGAGGGATTTTGATACACCTAAAATATATAGTATTTTTAGACACATTTTTATACCTATTTTTAAGATCTTGCGCTTTAATACAAGGAATTTTTGTGTTTTTCTTGCAGATACAAAAAAAAGGTGAAAAATGTTTAAAGGAGCAAAAAAGGTTCAAATTTGGAGCAAAAAGGTGAAAAATGTGAAAATTAGTTTTGGCGCCTAAGCGCTAGATCCAACGCTTAAGCGCCGGTTAAACAGAGAAGGCCACATATAAGCGCCAAAGAGGTCCTGTGGTAGTTACTAGACGAGTAAATTTGGTTTCTACGACTTTTGGAGAGGTTTTTGAGGCACCCATTGGCTTAATAGGCGGTTATAACCGCCATGGATGAAAACTATCACGAAAGGATGCATCTCTTTAGGAAATACATCGAATCGAGACACATTTTGAAGAGTTTCTAAGGCACCTCTTGGAAAACTATAAGAGAAAGAAGAGAGGACTTTGAAAAAAGTCCAGAAACTATTGGAAAGTTTTGAAAGTTTTCATTTGGGGAGTTCTCATTCGGAGTGATTTTCAGGCACCACATTTACTTTTATTTTATCCTTTTTATTATTTTATTTTGAGTGATTGTAAAGAGAAGAGATTCAAAGGAATTTCAAGAGTTTGGTGGAGAACTTGAGATAGAGTTTTTATCTTTTGTTTTGAGACTATTTTGGTTTTTAATCGAGACTTCTTGTTGGTTTGACAATGATTTCTACTTTTAAACTAAAGTATGGTTTTGTTTTCTCCATGGACTTGTTTTGGTTTGACAATGATTTCTTCTTTTAAACTAAAGTGTGATTGGTTTTAATTGAGACTTGTTGTTGGTTTGACAATGATTTCTACTTTTAAACTAAAGTGTGGTCTTATTTTCTCCACAGATTCTAAGTATTTTTCATTATCTTTCTTCTTAAAATGATAAATAATTAAGTTATGGATGGAAATTGTGGAGAGTATTGATCTTTAATGTTGGAAGAAGTTGTGAGGATTTAAGTTTTGGATGGAAGTTGTGGAGAGTATTGATCTTTAATGTTCGAAGAAGTTGTGATGATTTAAATCAATGCACTTCATTTACTTCTTGATTTGGCCAATCCAGATGTTAAAATTTGTTGTGAGAACATGATTAAAAGTGTTGGATGAAAGTTATGGAGAGTATTGATCTTTAATGTTAGAAGAAGTTGTGATAATTTAAATCCATGTTTCATTTACTTCTTGATTTGGCCAATCCATATGTTAAAATTTGTTGTGAGAACATGTAAGAATCAGATCATTTACTTCTTGATTTGACCAATCCAGATGTTAAAATTTGTTGTGAGAACATGTAAGAACTGAGCCGACCATTTACTTCTTGATTTGGTCTATCCAGATGTTAAAATTTGTTGTGAGAACATGTAAGAACCAGACATTTACTTCTTGATTTGACAATGTTGGAAGAAGTTGTGATGATTTAAATCCATGCACTTCATTTGCTTCTTGATTTGGTCATTCCAGATGTTAAAATTTGTTGTGAGAACATGTAAGAACCGGGCTGGTATTGTTTTACTTCTTGATTTGGCCAATCCAGATGTTAAAATTTGTTGTGAGAACATGTAAGAACCAGACTGGTATTGTCTCAGTCAACAACTGATTTGGCCAATCCAGATGTTAAAATTTGTTGTGAGAACATGTAAGAACCGGGCTGGTATTTTTTGGCCAATCCTAAATGTTAAAATTTGTTGTGAGAACATGTAAGAACCGGGCTGGTATTGTCTTAGTCAACAATTATGTTGTGATGATTTAAATCCATGCACTTCATTTACTTCTTGATTTGGCCAATCCAAATGCTAAAATTTTTGTGAGAACATGTAAGAATCTCTTCATTTACTTCTTGATTTGGCCAATCCAGATGTTAACATTTGTTGTGAGAACATGTAAGAACTGGATGGGCTTACTTCTTGATTTGGCCAATCCAGATGTTAAAATTTGTTGTGAGGACATGTAAGAACCGGGATTACTTCTTTATTTGGCCAATCCAGATGTTAAAATTTGTTGTGAGAACATGTAAGAATCGGGCTGGTATTCTGATTTGGCCAATCGAGATGTTAAAATTTGTTGTGAGAACATGTAAGAACCGGCCTGGTATTGTGTTTGGCTAATCGAAATGTTAAAATTTGTTGTGAGAACATGTAAGAACCGGGCTGGTATTGTCTTTCGGGGCCAATCCAGATGTTAAAATTTGTTGTGAGAACATGTAAGAACCGGGCTGGTATTGTCTCAATCAATAATTGTGGAAGTTGTGGAGAGTATTGATCTTTAATGTTCGAAGAAGTTGTGATGATTTAAATCCATGCACTTCATTTACTTCTTGGTTTGACAATGTTGGAAGAAGTTGTGATGATTTAAATCCATGCACTTCATTTGCTTCTTGATTTGGTCATTCCAGATGTTAAAATTTGTTGTGAGAACATGTAAGAACCGGGCTGGTATTGTTTTACTTCTTGATTTGGCCAATCCAGATGTTAAAATTTGTTGTGAGAACATGTAAGAACCAGACTGGTATTGTCTCAGTCAACAACTGATTTGGCCAATCCAGATGTTAAAATTTGTTGTGAGAACATGTAAGAACTGGGATGACTTCTTGATTTGGCCAATCCAGATGTTAAAATTTATTGTGAGAACATGTAAGAACCGGGATGGAATGTTGGAAGAAGTTGTGATGATTTAAATCCATGCACTTCATTTGCTTCTTGATTTGGTCATTCCTAAATGTTAAAATTTGTTGTGAGAACATGTAAGAACCGGGCTGGTATTGTCTTAGTCAACAATTAATGTTAAAATTTGCTTAGAGAACATAAAAAATTCATTTACTTCTTGATTTGGCCAATCCAGATGTTAAAACTGTTGTGATGATTTAAATCCATGCACTTCATTTACTTCTTGATTTGGCCAATCCAAATGCTAAAATTTTTGTGAGAACATGTAAGAATCTCTTCATTTACTTCTTGATTTGGCCAATCCAGATGTTAACATTTGTTGTGAGAACATGTAAGAACTGGCTTACTTCTTGATTTGGCCAATCCAGATGTTAAAATTTGTTGTGAGGACATGTAAGAACCGGGATTACTTCTTTATTTGGCCAATCCAGATGTTAAAATTTGTTGTGAGAACATGTAAGAATCGGGCTGGTATTCTGATTTGGCCAATCGAGATGTTAAAATTTGTTGTGAGAACATGTAAGAACCGGCCTGGTATTGTGTTTGGCTAATCGAAATGTTAAAATTTGTTGTGAGAACATGTAAGAACCGGGCTGGTATTGTCTTTCGGGGCCAATCCAGATGTTAAAATTTGTTGTGAGAACATGTAAGAACCGGGCTGGTATTGTCTCAATCAATTTGGAAAGAATCACATGAGGTTGTATGAATGAGAATGTAGTTCATATGATTGAGTGCAAATAGGTAGAAAGAATCACATGAGGTTGTATGAATGAGAATGTAATTCATATGATTTAGTGCAAATAAATTTGGAAATAATGTTAAAATTTGTTGTGAGAACATGTAAGAACCGGGCTGGTATTGTCTAAGTCAACAATTGGTTAAAATTTATTGTGAGAACATGTAAGAACCGGACTGGTATTGTCTCAGTCAACAATTAGAAAGAATCGAATGAGTTGGATGAATTGCGTAGTTCATATGATTGAGTGCAAATAAATAGGGAAATATTCATTGAAGGGTGTAGAGTTAGAAGACTTTAAAAGGACAGGTTAAAGCCTCCAACTTGGTTTATTATTTTAGGTTCTGATACGAGATGTTAGCCCCCATGTGGAGGGAATCGAGGGAACTTTAGAGTGAGAGCTAGTATCTTCCTTGCTTAGCCGGCCTTCAGAACTATTCAAACTTTAAATTAGCCAATATTCTTTATAGCAACTTTAGTAAGGGTAAAAAAATTTATTACTCTTATTTGACACAACACAATTTGCATACTTCCACAACAGAATTCCTATATTTATGATTGATTCATGATAAGAAGAAAGATATTTTTCTTATTATGTGTTTTTCATCTACAAAACTCGAGTTATCTTTTTAAGTTGTTACTGTTTTGTCAAAATATCAAAAATACAAAAAATATTTGAATTTTTATAACTACAAAATATATTCATTTTAAGTAATTGTCTTTTTAAAAAAAGAAAGTTTTCTAAAAGTGCATATTGTATAAATTCCCTGTGGGTTCGATATTCAAGTCTTAATAAAAAAATCCTATATTACTTGTTAACGATACGTATACTTGCTTAGTATCCCAATATATATAAATTAAAAGTTAAATTCTTATTTTTCTTCAGGATCAAGTTTTTGGTTTTGTTGTAAAGTAAGAAAATATAAGTGAAATATAATCTGAATTATTGTTTCACTTTGCATATTAGCACTATCAAGGGATCAGCTTCCTACTCATAATTGAGCTCAGGTGTAATGTTGCCCAGCTAGTTTGAGGTATGTCTTGACTTGAATTGATTTGGGTTGAGTCATGCTATTTTTTGGTTGACTAAGGTTAATTTAAGTTGACCTATGCTGAACCTCAATTGATATAGGTTGGCTTGGGTTGCTTCAGGTTAGCCCTATGTTGGGCTTGGTTTAGGTTAATTCGGGCTTGGGTTGGGTCAGGATTAATGTTAAGGATTTGTTCTAGCTTGGGTTAGTGCATGTTGGGTCTAGGTTTTGTAAGGTCAAACCTATGTTAGTTTAGGTTTAAGGTTAGGGTTTGGTTCTAACATGGGTTAAGTCAGGTCAGGATTGACTAGGTTCAGGTCAGACCTGGGTTTGGTTAGTTCAGGCCTGAGTTGGATCAGATTGGACCTAAGTTGAGTTGGGTTTAGGTTAGCATTTGGGTTTAAGGATTGGCTTATTTTAGGTTAGGTTTCTAGTTTAAGGATTAAAGTGGATTAGGACTAGACTAAGTGGTTTAAGGTTTAGTTTAGGTTTAGGTTAGGTTAGGTTTAAGGTTAGAGTTTGGTTAGAGTTTGGTTCAAGTTTGGTTTAGGTTAGGTTCAGGGTTAGGATAGATTTTTGCTTTATGTTAGGTTTTGGCTTGGGTTAGGTTTGGTTTGAGTGTAGGTGGTTTAAGGCTAGGTTGGGTTTAGTTTGAGTCTAGTTGGTTTATGGCTAGGTTGGTTTGGTTTGAATTGAACCCAAACCCAAGCCTAATCTAAGGCTTTTGAGTTGACTAGACTAAATATAAGTTAAGAAAGTAAATACTTGATTTAAAAGAGAAATGGAGAGAAAGCTTATAGGAGAGGAGGTTGGCCTGAGGAGGAGGAGGTCCGAGTGAACTTCTTTCATGGAGCAGTGGAGAGTGCAAAGAGTAGATGTCTGTGCTTGTGTGCATTTATAAGCTTCTTAAAGAGTGAGCATGAGCATGTCAGAGAGTGCCAAAGACCACATTTTTAAAAGCTAAGAAGGCAGTGATAGAGCCCTCCATGATAGTCTGTTTAGGTGGCGAGTCGATGGCCATGATGAATTAGACGATCGGAAGAGCTATTGATTAACACTAATGAAGAGTCAAAATAATTATTTCAAGGATCCATTGATGAAGGCCACAAATTGGCGACATGTCACTTAGAGTGACCACACAGAGTGATCACTCTAAATATACCTAGGTGGCGTGACCAGGCCGAGAAGTTTAGGAGTTTGTTCACACCCAAGCTAGTTGTGACCACACTGAGGTATTTTTAAGCATGATCATGCCTAGACCTGGCATGGTCACACTTAGTCCTGACATGATCATACAAGGAAAAAAAAAGTGAACATTTAGTATTGGCTATTGTGGCTGCACCAGACTATGGGATGTTGTCGGTGCAATTCCTTTGAGACAAAAAATGAGGTCAACAAATGAAAGCCCATTATGTGTGGGGAATGTTCTAGGCGCGACACACATATTGGAATTTATCGAAGTGATCAACCAAGTTTAAAGGATATATATTGGAATTGAGTATGTCAGAGATTTAGAGTTTTGTGTTTTGTGAATTTCAATTGTTTTGGACATTCGCTAGGGATTTCAGGTTTACTTGAACACATTAGGGTGGAAATAAATGTTGATTTACATACAACTGAAGAGGTGAATAGGATGACTAGATCAGGAAGGACAGTGGTGGAGCCTATCATTCAGCCTGAGAGCAAGTCAGAGATGAATCAATATTCTGACCAAACTAGAGAGGAAAGTGTGGGGACTAACATCCAATCTAAGAGATTGATGGAATGAATAGATCGAGAAGGATAGTGCTGGAGCTTATAATTCATCTTGAACCTAATTAGAGGATCTGAGAAATGTATCTATATTAAGAAGGAAAGTGCGGGGACTAACGTCCAACCTTGGGGTACATAAAATGACTAGATTAGGAAGTAAAATGTTAAAGCTTATCATTCATATTAAGAGCTAATCTAAAGAGCATTTAAATTATTAAGTTGGTTTTGTTATACGAAGGAATTTGGTTTGAGTGTATTGAAAATTTATGATGTGAATTTATGTTGTGGCTAGACACATTAGGAAAGACATTATAGGAACTTATTCTCAAACTAAGGTGTGCATAGAGGTGACTTGGTCATTATAGACAAGATAGGGATCTAAATTGAAGGCAAGTCAAGTGGTTAGTTTATGTAGACAACTCTAATAGTTCATTTGTTGTATGCACCTACCTTAGACTCTAACCCAATTGGCTTAGAAGTTGGCCAATGGGCTTTCAAACATTTAATGGTTCTTCTATAGAGTGCAATGACTATACCAGAGAGTCGCACATACTCTATTCAGATTAAAGGGTCAAGGCATTGACTTATCAAATTCTATGTGGGGATTATGGTCAATGAACCAAGAAGTTGTGCAAGTTGTGTAATTATGTTGTTTATGTTAGTTGGTGTTTATGTTTTCAATGACTAAAACTAAGAAAGGTTCCCAGTAAGATTGTTGTTTGCTCTTAACTTAGTTTAACTTTGTCAAGGCATTACTTTAACATGCCTAAAAAAAGTGGAAGAATGAACCAAGTTGCTCAGTGCGAGAACCATGTCAGGACTTAATTCTGATAATGGAGATACACTTCCAGTCTATTCCTATAGTCAAAACTAAAATGGCATAGTGATACTATCTTAGAAGTGTGCAATGGGTATACTATTACCCATCATAGATTTATAGAGCCAAGGCATTAGTCCGCATTGAGGCCAGTGTGTCAACAATGCCGACGAACCTGAGAAAGGAAAGATGTATGTCTGGTGTCAATGAGTTAAACTGAGTTAAGATATTTATCTCAACTCATAATTAGTAACCCAAAGCATTAACCTTTATGACCTGTCACAACTATGACTAGATTAATGAATTTGATCTCATTGTGATGGTCTCATATGAGGTGTACTCAAAATTCCAACAATCATTAATTAGATCTATAGAAAGGAATGGTTAAGGCCTTACCAGATCTAATTATCTTGTCCCAAGGTGTTCAATGATTGTACTAGAGGATTATGGTTATACCCAAGTTTAATCAATCAAAATATTGACTGTATGACCAACTTCTTATTGATTAAAATTCTATGAACTTGGTGAAGAAAAAGATATTTTGTACGCGTTCAATAGACTATACGATTGGAAAGGATCTAATTAGCCAACACTAGATTTATAAGTCTAAAGTGTTGAATTGATAGGACTGGTAAATCCTTCTACAAAAGTTAGTCCTACAAACTTTAATGAGTTAGTTCAGTCTAACTTCAAGTATGGCATTCTGATATAGAGTCAGGAAATGATTGACTCTATGGAACTGTAACATAGATAAAACCCTATCCTTGTTTTACTTGACTAAGGTGTAAGTTTTCTTGGGGGTGAATATAGAACAACCAAAACTGATAAACTTTGAAGGAAGGAAAAAATCTCATTGATGTGCAATAAAGTGGTATGTGATAAAGTTAATTGGAAGGTTTACTTTAACTTAGAATTATCCACTTATTAAATTAATCCATAAAACCAACCTTGACTGCTTGAAATTAATTAACCTAGTCACATTGTGATGGTGCCACGACATATTCCAACTTCCAATGGACCAATTCCAAACTTGTTGAGAGTTTGAATAAGATTAAACTAAGCTCGATGAACCTTTTTCAACGTGTGATAAGTATACTGGATGAGATTAAGACATACTTTGACAAAAATTTACTAACTCACTGTATTGAAATATATAGAAATTCCAATCAATTTAATCACATTTGTTGTGGCCATGTGGGGCGTACTCCAACTCCTAATGGATTTGAAGAATGTTTGAATAAAAAAAGGTTAACATGGGGTAAATTGAAAGAGACATGTATGATTTGTTGCATTTCAGGTTTACTACTTAAATGATTGACAACAAAAATCAACCTTGATTGATTTAAAGTCGACCAACTTGATCTGGAGCATGCTCCGAATTCCAATGGTTCAAAAGCAAACTTCTTTTGGTGTGATAGACTACATTGAGAAGATACTTTAGTCTAACAGGCCGATCTCCAGAGCCAACTCTGACTTATCTGAGATCAATCAAGCTGGTCCTATCATGCTGGTTCTATTTAAGGACCCAAAAAAGTGCAAACAAGATTTTTTGTGCATTGTGTTTAGACTTTTGTTTCATTGGATTGGTTTGATGAATTCAAGCGGTGAAATGTTATTCCATTTTTGGATAGCTGCAAGTTTTCCGATCATACCTAGATATCACAAGGGGCATTATACCTTGTCTAAACAATGACCGGGATAGTCTAAGGACCAGATCCTTGAGAGTAAGAGAGGTTTGTTAAGTAAAGATCATAGTTTTGATCGTTGTGTTTCGGTTGAGGTTTCATTGGTCGTGTTGGTGTTGTAGTTTGTTTTAAAGAAGTGTTTGATTGATTTTATGAAAGTTTATTTTAAAAGTGTTGATTGCTTTAGAAGAAATGTTTATTTTTTATGTGTTTTCTTATTTGGAAGGATGCTTTGATGTTCTTAAGTTTAGGTGTTTTCAAACTAGTTTCTATCTGAAAATTGATTTATGTTTATCTAAATTTCATCTTGATAAGAGTTTAAGATTCATTCAGAGTCCCTTTCATTCATTAAAAAAATTACTTTTCAACAAAAGATCAACAATTCATTTATAAACATATTCATTGTCATTGGTACATTTATATTTAACTGAACACACATTCATATGGATTGAACAACATTTTTTACATGCGTAACATATGAAAAACATCAGCTGTAATGACTTCAGAGCATCAATAACATCAGATTTTTAAAGTTGTAGTGGTTTGGTACTCTGCAACATAATGTTTTGGACGTAGCTAACATGCTACTTCAAGCTATTCAATTTTAAGAAGGTGGTAGAGACCCATTTCCACGGACAGAAAGTACAAAGTGCTTATCTAAATTAGTGTTGTTTCCACCAACAATAGAGCGATAGAGTGAGATCCAACAAACTCACGAGGGCCGATTATCTTGAGCTCTATGCCGAAGATCATACTGCAAGACCCTATAAACGCGACTACGCAAAATAAATGCTTAAAGTAATGAGAGTCAATACATAGTGGGATACAATGATTTTTGTCACATATGTTAATGATGCATTTATCGAGTATACGTGAGGGAGGCCAGATGTGCTAAGACATAAATCACATGATCATAAATCTAAATACCAAGAGAATGTCATACACTTCTTAACTCCATAAAATCCTAGGTAGATTTCCTTCACTATCTCGAATAAATTTGTAAGAACACTCATATTAAAGAGTTGCTCTCCCTTTAATTTTCATCCATCTCTCAAGATCTTTGTAAGTTTACCTCTTATGTTCTCTTTGATGGTCTTTATCCTAGAAACTATTGATTTTCTAGAGGTTCTTCAGCTTTTAAATGTCAGAAAAGGCTCCATTGAAGAGTTTTAATCCTTCCAAGATGTTAACAGACTTCCCTTAGACCTGCTTGAAACACTTAAAACTTTGAGTCCTCATCCTCTTACCTTGTGATCAAAGGAAAATATGTTGACATTTTCATACCTATTTTACAATGTTTTTAATGATATTGCACTTTAAAGAAAGGTATTTTTGATGTTTTGTTGCAGGAATGATGAATTAGGATCATTGGAGCAAAAAGATGCATGGAATATTGCACTTTAAAGAAAAGTATTTTTGATGTTTTGTTGCAGGAATGATGAATTAGGGTCATTGGAGCCACTTTAAAGAAGGGTATTTTTGATGTTTTGTTGCAGGTATGATGAATTATGGTCATTGGAGAAAAAAGATGCAAAAAAGGAGCAAATTTGGAGTGGAAAGGACCAAAATATGAAGAATTGAACTAAGGCGTCGACGGCGAGATCGGTAGTTATCTCAATAGGTGCATTGAATGTGAACGATTTTTGGAGGGATGCTTAGAAAACTCTTGGGAAAACTCTTCTACAAATTTAAAAGATGATTTTGGCTGAAAATAGAGGAGGCTCTGGAGGTTGGAGAGGTTCAGAGAAGTTCAAGAGCCTTAGTAGTGTGTAGAGAGTTTACTTTAGGGTCAGATTGTGAGGAATTCTTCGAGAGATTGTAAGAGTAGAGGGAAAGTTAGAAAATTCTTTCTCCTTTCTACTTCAAAGAAGAATTCTGTGTGCTGTAAAGAAAGGAAGAGATTCAGAAGAACTTCGAGGAGTTTCTTCGGGAGGAATTAGAGATAAATGTTATGTACTTGTTGTAGTTTGTATGACTTTGATTTTATATATAAATTTTGAGTTTTATTATATCTTCCCTATAAGTTTTGAAAAGTTTTCTCTATCTTTCTCCTTATCTTGAGCTTTGTGAAATGGTGATTTGAATTGGTTGAGCCTTGAAAATGTTAAAGAAGTTGTGATGATCTTTTCACTTCGATCTTAATTTACTTTCAATCTGGCCAATTGATTTGTTAAAATATGTTGAGTTTTACAACTAAAGTGAAGCTTACATCCAAGATTGAGTTAATTTGTTAAAATATGTTGAGTTTTACAACTAAAGTGAAGATTACATCCAAGATTCAGAGAGAATTTTTTAAAATATGTTGAGTTTTACAACTAAAGTGAAGATTACATCCAAGATTCAGGGAGGTATTCGTTAAAATATGTTGAGTTTTACAACTAAAGTGAAGATTACATCCAAGATTCAGGGAGGTCCTTAAATATGTTGAGTTTTACAACTAAAGTGAAGATTACATCCAAGATTTAGGGAGGTCAAAGCTTTTGTTAAAATAAGTTGAGTTTTACAACTAAAGTGAAGATTACATCCAAGATTCAGGGAGGTCAAAGCCCTCAATATGTTGAGTTTTACAACTAAAGTGAAGATTACATCGAAGATTCAGGGAGGTCAAAGCCTTTATATGTTGAGTTTTACAACTAAAGTGAAGATTACATCCAAGATTCGGGGAGGTCAAAGCCCTTGATATGGTTGAGTTTTACAACTAAAGTGAAGATTACATCCAAGATTCAAGGAGGTCAAAGCCCTTGGAAATTGGGTGCAAATAAATATAGTTTTACAACTAAGGTGAAGATTACATCCAAGATTTAGGGAGGTCAAAGTCCTTGAAAGTTAGGTGCAAATAAATAGGGAAATAAAAATTATCGGGCGTAGAATTGGAGATTTTAGAGTGACAAGGGTGCAAATAAATAGGGAAATAAAATTATCGGGTGTAGAATTGGAGATTTTAGAGTGACAGATTAAAATCCTCAATTTGGTCCTATCGTTTAGGAGCTGAAGTGTAGATGTTAGTCCACAGGCGAGGGGAACGTGAGAGCTCCGAAGTGAGAGCTCCGAAGTGAGAGTCGGTATCCTCCCAACCTAGCCCCAGATTCAGTAAACAAGCATAAGATTAGTCAATGTTCTTTATGCCTGGACCAAATGGTAAAGAATAGGTATGCTTCTTTTTGGCACAATTCAATTTGAACTGATTCACTTTATCTATTCACTTTAATTCAACAAGGAGAAGGATGTTTTCTTATATATTGAATTTCACATTAGAAACTTTATTAGTAGAATTAGTTTTTTAAGAGTTATTAAAATTATATATTTGAAAAACTTTATTAGTATGATTAGTTATTTAAGATTTATTAAAATTACATATTTATTTCAATTGATTGAATATCACATTAAAAACCTTATTAGTATAATTAGTTATTTAAGAGTTGTTAAAATTACATATTTATTTCAATTGCTTATTAGTGACAGATAAGCAATTTGAATTATATTGTTGTGATTAAGTATTGATTTTCTAAAATCTTAGTTTGTAGCCACTAATATTACTCCTTGTGGGATCGATATCTAGGACTCCATTAGAGCCCTAAATTACTTGAGCGATACATATACTTACATTGATAAGTGTGACTTTACCATTATTGAATATTTTGTGTATACATCTTTATCGAATCTATAACCGTTGTCAAGTTTTTGGTGCCGTTGTCGAGGAATTAAATCTTCTGGTAACATTATTAAATTCATGTATTTTTAAGCATATATAAAGTCGCTGTTAAGTTTTTGGTGCCATTTTTGGGGTGTAAAAAAGAATCATAATTAGAGTAACGGACAAATTAGGACTATTCAAAAATTTTTACTGGAATTGCAACTTATTTTCATATTTAGTTAACTGTTTTTTTTGTGTACTGATTTCAATTGTATGCATAAATTTGGATCTGAAAATCTTATACCCTATGATTCAGAATTAGAATGCACTGTTAGAAGAATTAGAAGACTAAGAAGAGAACCTAGAAATCCTGACATAATGGAAAACAACGTAAACAATCAAGGAATAGAAAATGAACACCAACCTAGACCTTGAGATTATGCAAATCCTACAGCAGATGAGATTCACTTATCTATCCAAAATCCTGATGTAGCTACTAATTCATTTGAGCTTAAACCTAATTCTACAGCAGATGAAATTCACTTATCTATCCAAAATCCTGATGTAGCTGCTAATTCATTTATCCTACAGCAGATGAAATTCACTTATCTATCCAAAATCCTGATGTAGCTGCTAATTCATTTGTGCCTGAACAATCCAGGAATAAAGAATGAACACCAACCTAGACCCCTAAGAGATTATGCAAATCTTGCAGCAGATGAAATTCACTTATCTATCCAAAATCCTGATGTAGCTGCTAATTCATTTGAGCTTGAACTAGAAATTGTGATACAATGGAAAACATTATGAACAATTAAGGAATAGAAAATGAACACCAACCAAGACCCTTAAGAGACTATGCAAATCCTACGGTACATCAAGGAATAGATAATGAACACCAACCTAGACCGAGATTATGCAAATCCTACAGCAGATGAGATTCACTTATCTATCCAAAATCCTGATGTAGCTACTAATTCATTTGAGCTTAAACCTAATTCTACAGCAGATGAAATTCACTTATCTATCCAAAATCCTGATGTAGCTGCTAATTCATTTATCCTACAGCAGATGAAATTCACTTATCTATCCAAAATCCTGATGTAGCTGCTAATTCATTTGTGCCTGAACAATCCAGGAATAAAGAATGAACACCAACCTAGACCCCTAAGAGATTATGCAAATCTTGCAGCAGATGAAATTCACTTATCTATCCAAAATCCTGATGTAGCTGCTAATTCATTTGAGCTTAAACTTGCTATTATCTAAATGAGAAGAGAACCTAGAAATTCTGATTCAATGGAAAACAACATGAACAATCAAGGAATAGAACCCTAGAAATTGTGATACAATGGAAAACATTATGAACAATCAAGGAATAGAAAATGAACACCAATAGACCTCTACGAGATTATGCAAATCCTACAGCAGATGAAATTCACTTATCTACCCAAAACCCTGATGTAGCTGCTAATTCATTTGAGCTTAAGAGATTATGCAAATCCTACAGCAGATGAGATTCACTTATCTATCCAAAATCCTGATGTAGCTACTAATTCATTTGAGCTTAAACCTAATTCTACAGCAGATGAAATTCACTTATCTATCCAAAATCCTGATGTAGCTGCTAATTCATTTATCCTACAGCAGATGAAATTCACTTATCTATCCAAAATCCTGATGTAGCTGCTAATTCATTTGTGCCTGAACAATCCAGGAATAAAGAATGAACACCAACCTAGACCCCTAAGAGATTATGCAAATCTTGCAGCAGATGAAATTCACTTATCTATCCAAAATCCTGATGTAGCTGCTAATTCATTTGAGCTTGAACTAGAAATTGTGATACAATGGAAAACATTATGAACAATTAAGGAATAGAAAATGAACACCAACCAAGACCCTTAAGAGACTATGCAAATCCTACGGTACATCAAGGAATAGATAATGAACACCAACCTAGACCCCTATGAGATTATGCAAATCCTACAGTAGATGAAATTCACTTATCTATCCAAAATCCTGATGTAGCTGCTAATTCATTTGAGCTTAAACTTGCTATTATCAAGGAATAGAGAATGAACACCAACCTAGTCCCCTAAGAGATTATGCAAGTCCTACAGCAGATGAAATTCACTTATTCTATCAAAATCCTGATGTAGCTGCTAATTCATTTGAGCTTAAACCTACTATTATCCAAATGGTACATAACAATCAATTCAGAGGCACACCGCTAATTCATTTGAGCTTAAACCTGTTATTATCCAAATGATACAAAATAATCAATTCAGAGGAACACCAAATGAAGATCTCCTGCTATTATCCAAATGGTACAAAACAATCAATTCGGAGGTACACCAAATGAAGATCCGAATCACACCTTGCTAGTTTTTTAGAACTTTGTGCTACCTTTAAATATGACAGAGTTTCGAACGATGCTGTAAAACATAGAAATTTTCCTTTTTCAATTAGGGATAAGGCTAAGATGTGGTTAAATTTGTTAGGACCTGAATCTATTAGAACTTGGGGAGAACTTTCACAGAAATTTCTATCCAAATATTTCTCTCCATCCAAAACTGTTAAACTTAGAAATGACATAACATCGTTTTGTCAGATTGATGGAGAGTCGATATATGAAGCTTGTGAGAGATTTAAAGATCTTCTTAGAAAGTGCCCTCATCAGTCGTTAGTAGATTGATTGATAATTCAAAATTTTTATAATGGATTAGTGGATCACTTAGATCGATTATAAATGCTGCGACTGGTGGTTCTTTAATATAAAAACCTTTTGATGAGGCTTATTCGTTAATAGAAGAGATGACTAACAATAATTTTTAATGGCCCTCTGAAAAGGTAAATCCTAAAAGAGTAGCTAGTATCCATGATTCTGATTCAATATCTATGTTAGCTTCGCAGATTGCTGCAATATAAAAAAAAATAGATCATTACGGAGTGAATTATTCTCTAACACCTACTATGATGAAAGAGAATTCATCTAGGCAATTTGTGGATATTCAACCTTTGTATGAGACTTTAAATGCTATTAATAATACACCCAACAAACCTTATTTGAACTACCCCAGGTTGGAAGAATCATCAAAATTTTAATTGGAATAACAATTCTTCTACAAATCAACAATTGGGTGGATGTTCAACCTTCATATGAGACTTTAAATGCTAGTAATAGACCCAACAACCCTTATTCGAACTATTGTAACCCAGTTGAAACCTTAAATGCTATTAATAGACCCAACAACCCATATTCGAACTATTATAACCCAGGATTATAACAATTCTTCTACAAATCAACTGGGCGAACAAGGAAATTCATCCAACCAAGGAAATGTTAATTATAGACCTTCTTATCCTCCAGGATTTAACATTAACACTCAAATTAAGGAAAAGAAGTTGTCTATGGAAGAGATGATATTGAACATGTGTCAACAATTACAGAATCAAGGAAATCAATTACAAATTCAAGGAAATTAGTTACAAAATCAAGGAACTCCTATTAAAAATATTGAAAATCAATTGAGGCATATCACTACTACGCTTAACAACCAAACATTAGGAACTTTTCCTAGTATTGTGGAACCAAATCCTAAAGATTAAGGAAAAGAACAAATAAATGTGATACAATTACGAAGTGGAAAAGAATTAGAAATAAGAGTGTAGAAAGAAACATAAACTGAAAAGAGAAAGTGGATACAGAAAACGAAAAGGATCATGAATACCCAGATTTAGAATATCCACATACACCAATAAAAATTAATGTGGAGAAACCTCCTTCACCGTCTCCCAAAAGATTGAAGCAACACAAACAAAATAAATAATTTTCTAAATTGTCCCCCACCGTTTCCTCAAAGACTGAAGCAACATAAACAAAGTAAACAATTTTCAAAATTTTTGATTCTTAAGAAGTTAACGGTAAATATTCCCTTCGTAGAAGCTTTAGAGCAAATGCCCAATTATTTGAAGAAATCGGTAAATATTCCCTTCGTAGAAGCTTTAGAGCAAATGCCCAATTATGTGAAATTTATGAAAAATGGAGAAACCTCCACCACCGTTTCCTAAAAGATTGAAGCAACACAAAAAGGTTAAACAATTTTCCAAGTTTATAGAAATTCTTAAGAAATTAACGATGAAGCAACATAAACAGAATAAACAATTTTCCAAATTTTTAGAAATTCTTAAGAAGTTAACAGTGAATATTCCCTTCGTAGAGGCCCAATTATGTGAAGTTTATGAAAGATATTTTGAACAAGAAAAGGAAGTTCACTGATAATGAAATTGCTGCACTTAGCGAAGAGTGTAGTGCAAATATTCAAAAAAAGCTTCCTGAAAAATTAAAAGATTCAGGCAGTTTCACTATACCGTGTGCTATCGGTGAAAAATTTTATGGAAGAGCTTTATGTAATTTGGGAGCCAACATTAATCTTATGTCTCTATCAAACTTTAAGAGATTAGGATTAGGAGAAGTCTCACCTACTACTGTAACTCTTGAGTTAGGGGATCGTTTAGTTACTTATCCTAAGGGAGTTATAGAAGATGTGTTAGTAAAAGTTGATAAATTTATCTTTCCTGTGGATTTCATTATTTTAGATATGGAGGAAGATAAAGAAATACCTATCATTTTAGGGAGACCGTTTTTAGCTATTGGAAAAGCTATGATAGATGTTCAAAAGGGAGAATTAACTATGAGAGTTAATGATCAAGAAGTGACTTTTAACATTGCAAAATCTATGAAATACCTTGCTATTGAAAGAGATAATGAATGTTTTCGCATGGAAATTAGTGAACATCTAATGAATGAGCATTTTAAAAAATATTTTGAAGAAAAAAACAATTTGAAGATAGTGATGAAGTTAATTTGGATGAAATAGAAAATAGAGAATTAGATTATGTTTAGGGAAGATTTGAAATGCTGGATATTACAGAAAATGCTGATAAGAATCTAGTTTCGTCAATTTTAGAACCACTTGAACTTGAATTAAAAATATTGCCTAACCACTTGAAGTATGAGTTTCTGGGAAACTCTCTACACCACCTGTTATTATATCTTTAGAATTAAATGATTTGCAAGAGCAAAGACTTTTGGATACATTGAAAAGATAAAAGAAAGCTTTTTGTTGGACCTTAGCTGATATTAAAGGAATCAGTCCTTCAATCTACATGCACAAAATTATACTAGATGAACAATATAAACAAAGAGTTGATCCACAAAGGAGATTAAACCCAATGATGAAAGAAGTAGTTGAGAAGGAAATTTTGAAATGGTTGGACATTGGAATTATATATCCTATTTCAGACAGTGCTTGAGTGAGTTCAATTCATAGTGTTCCTATGAAAGGAGGAGTGACTGTTGAAATAAAAGAGAATAATGAATTAATACCTATCAGTAAGTTACTAGGTGGCATATTTGCATTGATTATAGAAAATTAAACACTGCCACAGGAAAAGATCACTTCCCTTTACCATTTTTAGACCAAATAGTAGATAGACTTGCTGGGCACAAATATTTTAATCTTTTAAATGGATATACCAATTACCAACAAATTTTTATTGCCCCTGAGGATTAAGAAAAGACAACATTTACTAGTCCTTTCAGAACTTTTGCTTTTTGAAGAATGCCTTTCGGATTATGTAATGCACCAGCAACATTTCAGAGATGTATGATGTTTATATTTAGTAAGTGAATTGATGATGGATTGGAAGTATTTATGGATGATTTCTCTGTATTCGGAACATCATTTGACGCATGCTTAAATTATCTTAAAAAAGTTTTGGAGTTATGCGAAAGAACTAATTTAGTTCTAAATTGGGAGAAATGTTAATTTATGATTGTAGGAGGAATTGTGTTAGGGCATAAAATTTTGGAAAATGGTATAGAAGCATACCCTACAAAAATTCAAGTTATATCTAAATTGACACCTCCTACTAATGTAAGAGAGGTTAAGAGTTTTCTTGGACATGTTGGTTTTTACAGGCATTTTATTAAAGATTTTTCATAAATTACTAAACCTCAATGCCAACTTTTAAAAAAGGATAAGAAATTTGAGTTTATTGAAAACTGTTTAAATGCCATTGAGTTATTAAAAGAAAAACTAATCACAGCCCTTATTATGTTTCACCTAACTGGGAGAAACCATTTGAACTGATGTGCAATGCTAGTGATTATGCTATTAGACCTGTTCTTGGACAAAGGTATGAAAAGATTTTTAAAGTTATAAACTACGCTAGTAAAACTCTTAATGATGCTCAAATTAATTATACTATTACAGAAAAAGAGTTACTGGACATTGTGTATGCTTTAGACAAATTTAGATCTTACTTAATTGAGACTAAATGTGTTGTGCACACTGATCACTCTACTCTTAAATATCTGATGCAAAAGAAGGATGCCAATCTAAGGTTAATTAGATGGATACTTTTGATGCAAGAATTTGTTCTTGTGGTTATTGATAGAAAGGGAACTAATAATCAAATTGCTGATCATTTGTTAAGATTAGAAAATTATGAATTATCTAACACTAATAATGAAATTACAGACAGTTTCCTTGATGAACAACTTTATAATATTAATGAGTGAAAATACCATGGTATGCTGATATTGTTAATTATATTGTAAGTGATATTTTGCCACCTATGCTGGCATTGCAACAACAATACCATGGTATGCTGATATTGTTAATTATATTGTAAGTGATATTTTGCCACCTATGCTGATATTGCAACTATAAATTACAGACAGTTTCCGTGATGAACAACTTTATTATATTAATGAGTGGAAAATACCATGGTATACGTAAGTGATATTTTGCCACCTATGCTGACATTGCAACAGCAAAGGTGATATTGTTAACTATTGTAAGTGATATTTTGCCACCTATGCTGACATTGCAACAACAAAAATATTGTAAGTGATATTTTGCCACCTATGCTGACATTGCAACAACAAAGAAAATTCATTCATAATGTGAAAGCATATTTTTGGGATGAACCTTATTTATATAAACAATGTAAGGATCTTATTACGAGAAGATGTGTACCTTATGAAGAAACTGAACTAATTATTCAGAAATGTCATGATTCTGAATTTTTGAGATGTGTACCTTATGAAGAAACTGAGCTGATCATTCAGAAATGTCATGATTTTGAATTTGAAGGATGTGTACCTTATGAAGAAACTGAGCTGATCATTTAGAAATGTCATGATTCTGAATTTGGAAGACTGTGTACCTTATGAAGAAACTGAGCTAATCATTCAGAAATGTCATGATTCTAAATTTGGAGGATATTTTGGGATTCTTTATGGAAGAAACTGAACTAATCATTCAGAAATGTCATGATTCTGAATTTGGAGGACATTTTGGGATTGATAAAACTACTTATTAAATTTTAAAATGTCATGATTCTGAATTTGGAGGACATTTTGGGAGCGATAAAACTGCTTATAAAATTTTAATCATGAGAAGATGTGTACCTTATGAAGAAACCAAGCTAATCATTCAGAAATGTCATGATTCTAGAGTGATGTGTACCTTATGAAGAAACTGAGCTGATCATTTAGAAATGTCATGATTCTGAATTTGGAAGACTGTGTACCTTATGAAGAAACTGAGCTAATCATTCAGAAATGTCATGATTCTAAATTTGGAGGATATTTTGGGATTCTTTATGGAAGAAACTGAACTAATCATTCAGAAATGTCATGATTCTGAATTTGGAGGACATTTTGGGATTGATAAAACTACTTATTAAATTTTAAAATGTCATGATTCTGAATTTGGAGGACATTTTGGGAGCGATAAAACTGCTTATAAAATTTTAATCTGAATTTGGAGGACATTTTAGGATTGATAAAACTGCTTATAAAATTTTACAAGCTGGATTCTATTGGCCAACTCTCTTTAGAGATGTTTACAGTTACATAAAAACTTATGATCGATGCCAACGAGTCGATNAACTTAACTGATCATTAAAAAATGTCATGATTCTGAATTTGGAGGACATTTTGGGAGCGATAAAACTGCTTAG